>CAIGRP010051211.1:0-27101 GCA_903798385.1 Fraxinus cuspidata
TAATGTGTTATTGTGTTACTCATGAGAGAATGGAAGCACCATTTGGTGTTTCAAAGAAGAGATGAAGGGATGATTTATGATACATGAAAGGGGTTATTAAAACCCGAGAGTAAACAGACTGATTGATCACTGGTTCATTTTGCAAAAGTGACAGTGACACAAATAACCAAAGTTGCATTTCTGAAAAAATATATTTTTTATCATTTATTGAAGTATTTCCTACTAAGTATTACTTGTGATACTTACTACTACAAAATTTACAAGTTAATTGAAGGCAAGGTGGCAAGTGCTCGGCGATTTGAAATGCTTTGAACTTTTAGTAAAATTTCCATTCNAAAATATATTTTTTATCATTTATTGAAGTATTTCCTACTAAGTATTACTTGTGATACTCACTCATACAAAATTTACAAGTTAAATGAAGGCATGGCAATGGTTTGGCATTGTAGCAAGTGCTTCGCAATTGAAATGCTTTTAACTTCCTAGTAAAATTTCCCTTTGTGTAATTTCTTTTATGAATACCTAGACAACACTTTTAAAATGTTTAACTTTCTATTTCGCCTAGTGTTATATGTATTGCATGTGGACTATAATTTAGAAACGTTGGAAAGACTATGCATGAATTTTATTTATTGCTGGATTGAATTTCAGATTCTATTCTCCTACTTAAAAATGGTATAACTTAGGCTACAATACATGTTTTAGAGTGAAATCCATGGGGTTTGAAAGGAATATGAGTCTTTTAATAGGTATATTTTTAATTATACTAAAATATTATCTAGATAAAAAGTTATCTCCATTTTGGTAGACTGCGTCGAGTCAGTTTCGAATTTTCTGTCCAGCATAGTCAAACAATATATTCATATTTTAAACATTATCATTAAGACCCCAATTTTTTATATGATATACGTATATCAATGTCATAGTCTCTCTTAAAATTTTATAATTTTTAGTCGAATTTTACTAGACCCAACATTTTTTCCTTTACGATGCTGCTCAACTGAAAATTGCTGAATTTTCTCAAAATGTTTTTTTTTTCAAAAATCAAATTACACCATAATCTTCTAAAGTCTATATGGACATATATCTTCCATTATGATTTTTATATGTTTCAAACTCCAAAATTCAAACTCCAAAATTTTTCTTATTTACAATATATTTTGGTTAGCATTAAAGAGGTCAAACAAAGAGCACATTTTTTTTAACGCTTCGAGTTCCGAGAATTTGGGGCATTACAGAAAACTATGCATTTTACATTCCTATCAACAAGGTCACGAGCAGGGGTTGTTTTAGTCTGTCCATAAGGACATAAGCTTACTTGTGCTCTAGGATTCGGTTTCAAAGTCACTAAAAATGCATCAAAATATGAGGCCTTCTTCGCTGGCCTAAGGTTAGCCAATGAAATGCAAGTAAAGAGGCTCGTTATCAGCAGTGACTCCCAGCTCGTAGTAAGTTAGGTTCATGGTAATTTTTCTGCTAGGGATAAGTTTATGGCATCATACCTGAAATTGGTTATGGACTTCATCCCTTCCTTTGAAAAGTTCGAATTGGTACAAATCCCACGTGCTTAGAACATCCATGCCGACGTGCTGTCTAAATTAGCAAGTAGTAAAGATTTCGAACTAGCCTATGGAGCATCTTTTTGGACCTTCTATCGTCTCTGGCGGACTGTCATGTGGGTTGAAGACACTCTAGCTTGGATGAGTCCAATAATATCTTTCCTCAAAGACCAGATCCTATCCCCTGAAAATGAAAAGGCTTGAAAGCTTAGAAGGAGAGCTGCGCACTTCGTTTTGCAAGATGATGTACTATATAAATGTGGGATCTCACTGCCCTTGATCAGATGCATTGGATGAGAACAAGAAAATTATATGCTCTAGGAGATCCATGAAGGAGTATGTGGAAACCACACTAGAGGGTGGTCCTTGGCACATAAAGTGTTAGGATAAGGATACTACTGGCCCACCTTGAAAAAGGACGAGCAACAATTTGTTAGAAAATGTGACAAGTGTCAATGCTTCGCTACTATTCAAAGGCAGCCTTTTCAAGAGTTGAATGTCGTATCCAGTCTTGGTCATTTGCAAAATGGGAAATTGACCTTATAGGACATCTTCCCAAAGGGAGAGGAAACTCTAGCTTCACAATCGTTACCGTTGATTACTTCACCAAATGGGTAGAAGATGAGCTACTTGCCAAAATCACTGAGGCCAACACTTCCAATTTCCTATAAAAGAACATCATTTATAGGTTTGGAATTCCCCATTCGATTGTATCAGATAATGACAGACAGTTTGAGAACAAGAAGGTTAGAAACATATGTGAGGAACTGAACATCAAGAAGCATTTTCCCTCCCCACATCACCCCCAGGCAAATGGGCAGGTCGAGGCTGTTAATAAAACGATCAAGTATACACTAAAAAAGAAACTAGATACAACTAAAGGGGCATGGGTCGATGAACTTCCCCAAGTGCTATGGGCTATCAGAACTGCTACGAGAAAGACCCCATTCATTATGGCCTACGGGGCTAAGGCCATGAGCCCTGTTGAAGTGGGTCTGCCATCTCTTTGACGAATGCATTTCAATGAAATAACTAATGAAGAAATGAGGAGATGTGAGCTTGACCTCCTTGAAGAAATGAGGGAAAATTCTCAAACAAAATTAGCCGTGTATCAAAGAAAAATGACCAAGTACTACAATTCGAAAGTAAAAAAAAAAAAAATCATTTCGTTTGAACGTATTGGAGCTTCGAAGGGTGTTCCCATCCTCTAAAGAGCATGGCTCCGGAGCCCTAGGTCCAAACTGGGATGGTCCCTATCGCATCTATGAAGATGTTCAACCCGGAACTTACAGAATTGAGACCATGGATGGAAAGGCATAGCCTCATCCATGGAATTTAGAACACCTGTGCAAGTACTATCAATGATGTAAAACATCTTTTGTACAATCTGAAGATTAATGAAAATGACTTTTAAATATATTATTTGTGCGCTAACAGTACCCCCCTCCCCCCACCCTAGGAAGTAAAAACCCTATAGGATGCATCTTCGTACATGATCTGTCCATACAAAGAGACGCGTGCACAGTTCGACGAGGCTCTGGATCCAAAAAAGGACCACCTCCGAACTGAATAAATGTGGCACAGGCCCTTAACCCATGAGCGAACCACTTAACCCATGCTGAGGAAAGTCAGAGAAAAAATGAACTGCTTTTACTTGTGCAAATTATGAGTTACAAAAAGACAAAACAAGACTAAAAATCTGAAGTACTAAAATACAAAAGAGTCTCAGCTCATGCACATAAGTGTACATAAGGTCGGAAACTCACAAAGGTACACGATGTTTAAATATGTTAATCAAGATATCTATGCAAAAATTTGATGTTGATCTCATATGCTTGATTATTTGGTTAAACAAGTTTTGAAGTAGTTAATAGAATTTCAGTTAAATTTATTATATTTGAACTTTGTGGCAAGTTCGGATATGTTGCTGATGTTCATGTTGCGTAAGTATGATGTTGTTATAAACCCAATATGTATGACCAGCTTATACTACTAAAGATACAACTTCGGATTTACTCTACTTCAGCAACATTGCCCATAATTATTCCAAGTAATGAAATATTACCAAGTAAATCACTTCGAACAACACCTACATAGGGTCTGCACAAGTTAGTTATATTTTAAACTCTAACAATTACATAAATAATCGTAATTACACTAATGGGACTATTGTGGCGTGATAAAAAATCAGCCCTCCTCCAAAATTTATTATTATTATTATTTTACAATCAAGTCCATGCATTACATAAATAATCATACCTAGACTTAGCGAACTATTATTACCCCTCGCCTTCGAGGCTCAAAGAGACAGTGCCACGTAGGCAGAAAGTCAACAAAAAAGTCAAATAAAGATCCATAAGGCCAAAATACGAAGAAGTCAAACAAAGACGAAGTCCTTACACTACAAGGCACCGCCTCAAAGACGAAGCTGTCTAAGGAAACAAAGAAAGGAACCAAAGCTCTCCACTTAGAGGACCACTTCAAAGATTCCTTTGAGGCTCTCAAACTCATCCGAAACTCGCAAGGCCAACGATGTGCCTTGTAATAAATTCGAAGATCTCTTAGAAGTGATTGATGTAACACTTGTAATAAAGTTTGTCAGTATGTTATCCTATGGTATAGAGCGGCTGACCCCTTATCAATGCATTAATTATATGAATAGAGTGTGATATGACGTCCCAGTTAGGGAGATGAGGCCACGTAGTTTTGATCCAACACTCACGAGTCAGCCAATGTAGTATAAATAGGTTCTCTTGGTGACTTAAATGGGGTTGGATTATTGATTGAAATGAAGACAATTATATATCCGAGATATACACTTGAACTTTGGAGAAAATATACAAACACTTGGGCTTATTTTCTTTCTTCTTTGTATGCTTATGAGTTGGAAATCTCAATATACAACGTAGCAATTTTAATACACATCATATATATCCTTCCATATATTACCGTTTGTTATTACATAGATTAGTTTGATTTTAACCCAGCAATCATTATTAGCGCAATTGCTTTTGTTCCATCCGCCGAATTTTGAACATTCTTGTCTCTCACCGCAAAATACCTCCTACATCCATTTCCTCTTTGCTACCATTGTTATAAGTGTAGGAATGCGTCGAAATCGTACTTGATTTGATGTGAGTGAGCCCGGCATCTGTTGGCTCATTTTCAGGGGGTCAACACCAAATATTTGTGATGTCATTTTGACAATACTTTCCAAATTATTTTAATAATATTGTATAGTTGTATAGAAAGTATTTTACTTTAAAGTTATTTATCTTATTTTAATTTATACACACTTAAAATACATTACAAAAAAAAAAATATTTTAGAACTTCGTTTAAAATGTTTCTTTAAAATAGAGTGGAAGACATTCACAAATTAACATTACAAAACATAATAAATTATTTTTGAAAGCTAAATAATTTCTTTAAAATCAAATGTAACCTTATTTGAGCTTCCCTGGTAATTGACCCATTGAACCACGACCGGTACCCAGTACTAAATCATCTAGTCAATAGAGAGTTGGCACCAACCTTAAGTATATTTATTATCCTACCTACAATGCAAAACTATGTGAGCGAATGCTTAGAAAGTAACTATATGGATGAAAACATGCCCAATTTACAACATCTTTTCTCATTATGGTTTCAAAGTTCACATATTTTCTCACTATCTCAGCTTATGTCTTTTGATTCTTTGGGCTTGAATTCCACTATATTATGCCGTACGAGCTCAAATATCAATATGGCCATTAACATACACGTCTTCTAGTACCTGTTGGTCCGCCAGTGCCTTGAGAGATCGCTACCCACACGAAAATGATGTCCAGGTCTTATGCAGAAGATGGAAGCACAAAAGAAACATACAAGTATATGTTATTATATGCATATTATATTAAATTTACAAGGTACGTCGATTGCCTATAATGTTCAAGTTACATTCCCCTACAAAATATAAGTAGCATTAACTATAACATTAGGCAACATCATATATATGTGCAATAATTACAAAAAATGAGAAACATGGCATTATAATTCATTACCTCCAAAAATAAATTTTATCCTTGCAATTAAAACTTACCAAATAGATGTCGATATCTAAATACTGTGCATCTCATCCCCGCCCTCAAGTTTCCTTTCCCCCCATATGGTTTATCCAAAGTACATTTGCAAGAATTATTCCCTTGCTTTTCAGTTCATCGTCTTTTTTCTTTAAGATCGTTACTAGGACCTTCTCATAAGTAAAATTGTCATCGAGATACAACAACTTATAGCTTAGAACACGAGAAGGGTTTGAAACGTATATACTTGTTATAGAAGCATGAAACACGTTGTACACCATTCACAAGGCTAGTGGTAATGTTATTCAATTGACTAAGTCGTCCACCCTCTCTAGCATCTCAAAGGGGGACTCAATTTTTCTTTCTTCCCAAACCTTTGTTTGACCTTTGGTAAGTGTCACCCAAAATATTACGTAAGCCGCAAAAGAATAGCTCATTTATTTGCTTTGAATAATCTTCATCCGTTAGTCAAATGTTCTCAAAAAATTAGTATTGCATGGCAAATCTCTAGGCCCAGTAATTTTCTTTCTCTAACATCATCCCAATGGGTTCCATATGTTTTTCCATGGGCGCCATTCCAAAAATAGACCGTCAACCATTATTATAGGTAAACTCAACTAAGGGAACTCGTTCCATGTACCCTAAGGGTTTGAATCGTTCTTTTCGATGGCCCATTTGTTTGTGGGTAAAATGTCGTACAAAATTTTAATGTAGGCACTTCCAAAATGAAGAAGAAAATTTAGGTCACAGTCAGATACGCTGGATGATGAGGTTTTATGAAGTTTGACAATGTCTATCATACATTAGTTTTTACCAGTTAGAAGGATGCTAACTTGTAAGTTGGTCTACAATTACCCAATCAGAATTTTAACACTTTTCGACGAAAAACACCCTCGCTCTCATTTCCATTTTGGAATTAAAAAAAAAAGATGCAAGAGGACTGATAGTGTTGATACTTACTTTAACTTGATGGCAAGTGAAGCAATGCTAAACATATTTTGTTATGTCGCAACACTTATTGGTTCACAAAACTATGTTATCTCGATTCTCTAAACATATTCTTTATTTTATTTTTTAGTGTCCAAACTTCGTCCGACTAATCTTGAGGAGTGGCGGTCTTACCCCCTGGTTCGCCACCCGAGTTAATCCGAATGCGATCACAGCTTATATACACTTGGGCCGGACATTCGGCGGTTCTCCTTCCCGTGGACCTTTGCCTTCCAGCATAGATGTTGCTTTCCAACATAAATGTTGCCTTCCATCTGTTGCGATGATTTAAACTTTCAATTCTTGCTCCTAGGGTAAATCGATGGAGGGTTAACTATTTATAGATTTATTGCTAGACGGAGGATAAGTCAACGTCTGATTCTAGATTTTCATAGGGAATTGGATATGAATTTTTGGAAGACCCTTATTTTCATGATCAAATAATGTCATTTGGATTCAATTTCCCTCCTAACAAAAATAACAATACGCTCGTCACTCTATTGGATATATTTTTTTATCTTAATGAATATAACTTATCTTTGTATCTTTACTATGGAGACAATCTTTGCGTGACATTTACATTGTCTAAGTTATCCCTGCATATTTTTTTATTTTTTTTATTTGGCTTTCATGTCGAACACGTAGACTTGCACCCAAGAAACCTCTTTGTTGCCCTTGGAGAAGTACTTTTCTACTAAGCCTCTATTTGGGCTTTATTTTTTCAAAAATACATTTTTTCAGTAGTTATTTTCAATCACATATTTTTCCATAAAATAATGTTACACACAAATCCAACTTTTTTTTTTTTAACCATATATTTTTCAAAAAATCTTTATTTCAAAATACACTTTTTCCCAAAATTTCATTTTAATGAAGCCCAAACAAGGGCTAAGTAAACTTGTCAACTAAGCAAATTACCCACAAGAAGCCTACCTGGTTGATCAAGCAAGAATCAATATTATTTTCCTATACAAACAACATCAAAAGCAATTGAAAGG
The DNA here is from genome assembly GCA_903798385.1 of Fraxinus cuspidata. Taxonomy (NCBI): domain Eukaryota; kingdom Viridiplantae; phylum Streptophyta; class Magnoliopsida; order Lamiales; family Oleaceae; genus Fraxinus; species Fraxinus cuspidata. Next base: position 7,605 of record CAIGRP010051211.1, read on the forward strand.
CAGTAACGCAAAATATATTATCAAATTACAACTCTTCAATTTTATTTTTCTATGGTCACCACTCGCTTTCAGTTCTCGAGCATTCTAAACTTTTCTAAAATTGAACAATTTTTTGGCTCGTTTGTTGATGTGATGTTTCAAGTAATTTTTTGTACCAACAGTTTTTAAGAGACCAACCATAAAACTTAGATCAACCAATTCCAAGTACTTAGATAGATGACCTATAACTATAAGTTGTAACTATCCAAAGTAGTAGTAAAGTAATAAATATGCTAAACTTTTCTCCTTTTTATAGAATTAGACACTTTATTTCTTTTCCCTTTTGTTTCCCACGTTGTTTGCAACTTTATTTTTAAAAATTAAAAAAGAAAACTTTATTTCCGTAAAGCATTTTTAAAGCTTTTATACGTCAGAATATTAAATCAGGTCCGTTGAAGATATCAAGTCAAACCTTTAGACTTTAACAAAAATTCCGGGTCTAACTTTGACCCGCTTAAAAGGTGTAAACTTGACCCGTAAGGCAAAAGAATCCGATGTCTGACCCGTCAGATTTTTATTACTAAATACAGGAAAAAGCAAAAGTTTTCCTCTTTTTCTTCAACTCTTTTATTACTTTTTGGCTCTTTTGCCTTTTCTTTTTGGAAGTTTCTTTGTTTGCCCCGTTTTTCCCTCCAAATACTTCAATATTATTAATGTTAAAGCTTAACTTATGGATAATGTTTTAATAAGATTTTTCATTATGAGTGTTGAGACGTAAAATGTCAAAACAAATGTAGCATGTCGTGGAAGTTTGCTTCAATGGTCGTCAAAACCGTGATTTATGGGTTCAGTTTCACGTTACCTTTTTCTACGACTTTACCAAACAACCAATCCAAACAACTCCAACACACAACCAATATATTCACCTAGATTGCTCCCCAATCTTACCCACAAAGGACAAGGTAGCGGTGATAATTTGTAACCACAAAGGCAAAAAGAAAAACAACGAAAGAAGGCAAGAAACGAGACCAAAAATCAAAGGAAAGCAACACTTTTTTTCTCCAGAGGCTGCCAGTTTCTCTCTTGAATATACATGGTTTCTTTCTTTTTTTATCACACAAATCACACACTTTACGGGTAGGGTAAAGACACCATATATATAGGTTACGTTAGGCTTTAATTGGACCAATAAAAGCTTAAATGATCCAAAAATTAACGACATCCAAGAGGTTATATATGGGTCGTGAGTAACATTAATTATTTAAGCTACTTCTAACAATCCACGTTGTTTTTGAGTTGAGCATTTGAACTTGATTGTTGATAACAATTTAATCCAACGTTTATATCAATGCTAGGAATTCATTGGGTATCAAAACCCAATAAATCTCCACCTTGATACCCAATCAACCTTACCTCGTGTCTCAAACCCGAAACACATATCATACCACTCAGTGTACTCACTAGAGCTAAGGCCAAATAACACCGAAGTAGAAGCAATTAATAACGATAAACAATTAAGAACAAATAATCATGTGATGAAAATATAACATAGGATAATTCACAGATCTTTTGCAAAATACGTTCACAAAGAACAACAGATTAACACTAAGTCAATCAATCAAACGGTCAAAACACATATGCAACAAATGCATAAATGACCACACGAAAAAATCTCACTACACTTATCATATTTCATTCCATGTTGTTCACATCTCGAGAACATATATTTCCTCTCATCGCCCATCATGCTTACTAGACTGAACACCCAACTCATGTCTAACGGTAGATTATAGATCCTAAATCTTTGGAATACTTATCTATTACCACATCACTTCTCCCAACCTAAGTGGATAATGAGTCTTCACCTAACAGAAGTGATAGAAGTGCATCTTTCATACTTTACTTGATTAAGCCTTAAGGTCTCTTCACAAATAAATTATTCCAACATTTAATCTCCTTTCCACTTATAATCCAAATGTCACACTATATTCTCGGTACAAACCACCAATGTACCTATAGAAATCTATACTCCACATCACCAAATAGATATACAACACAATGCTAATGCATTTTAACCCACTATGAATGCAAACAATTAAATTAAGTAATTAAATTGCTCTAAAATTCATGCAAATGCACATACCAAACATATTAAAATGCACTTATAAGCATGAAACAGAATTAAGCAATCAGATACATACAGAAATGATTACACACAAATACGCATGCAGTATCCATGTTTACACTCAATAAACCTCACTAAGGTCATCACTCGATCTTATAGTCACATTCGTCTCGCCTCGCCTCGCCTCTCATCTTATCTTATCTTTCCTTCTATTATCATTTTTAGGACAACCTATTTCTTCATGTCCAAATATACTGCAGTTAAAACACATCTTACTTTTTGCATTTGCCTTAAACCTATATTTTCCATAAAACATTTTATGAAAAATCTTTCGTTTTGCCAAATTGAAAAATTACATTTTACCAAAAAATGCACAAAACACAAAATGCAACTAACACGACCATAATCAAAGTACCGACATAATTCACACTGAATAGTCAAATAAACTTTCATAAGATCACGTGCAATTCTAATTATGAAAAAATAATTGATAACAAATTCACAAAAAATCAATGCAAATAATTAACAAGTAATTCATATGTTTAGCAATAGGCAATGATTACCCCTTCATGGTAACTCAAGCCTAACGTTATCCTACACGATAAATTCTAATGCAAAAAATAAATTGTTATCATACACAATCACCATAATTGCAATAAAAAGAGAAAAGAACACAATACCGATGAGACCACTTCTGAATGTCCGTGAATATCAATAGATGTGAATTTACCACTTTAGGGCCACCACAATTATTCCAACATTTAATTACATTTTTACTTGTGATCCAAATGTCACACTCTATATTCTTGGTACAAACCACCAATGTACACATAGATATCTATACTCCTTATCACCAATTAGATATACTACACAATGCTAATGCATTTTAACCCACTATGCATGCAAACAATTACACTAAGTAATTAAATTGCTCTCAAATTCATGCAAATGTATATATCAAATGTATTAAAATGCACATTTAAGCATGCAACAGAATTAAGCAATCAGATACATGCAGAAATGATTACAAACAGATACGCATTCAGTATCCATGTTTACACTTAATAAACCTCACTAAAGTCATCATTCGACCTTATAGACACATTCGTCTCGCCTCGCCTCGCCTCGACTTGTCTCACCTCTCATCTCATCTTATCTTTCATTCTATTATCATTTTTAGGACAACTTATTTCACCATGTCCAAATATACCGCAGTTGAAACATATCTTACTTTTTGTATTTGCCTTAAACCTATATTTTCCATCAAAAGTTTTATGAAAAACGTTTCGTTTTCCCAAATTGAAAAATTACATTTTTTCATTAAAAAATCACGGCTCAAAATGTTTTGTCATTTTACCAAAAAATGCACAAAACACAAAATGCAACAAACACGATCATAATCAAGGTACTGACACAATTCACACTGAATAGTCAAATAAACTTTCATAAGATCACGCGCAATTCTAATTATGAAAAAAATAATTGACAACAAATTCACAAAAACTTCAATGCAAATAATTAACAAGTAATTCCTATGTTTAGCAACATGCAATGATTACCCCTTCACGGTAACTCAAACCTAACATCATCCCACAAGATAAATTCTAATGCAAAAAATAAATTGTTATCGTACACATTCACTATAATTGCAATAAAAAGAAGGAAAAGAACACGATGGTGATGAGACCACTTCCGAAGGTCCGTGAATATCAAGAGATGTGAATTTATCACTTTAGGGCCACCATAATTCACCATAAAGTCTCCAATAATCACAGGAATCAATCAACCACGATCGAATCCCGAACGCACAAAGAACAAAGTTGTCCAGATTTCATTGTATAACTTGAAACAGAAAACTGACAAAACCGCAATGTTAGAAAAATTGTCAGCGACAAACCGAAGAGACCTATGCCAGAAAACGTCGCACACGCCCTCACGTGCCACCAATAGCCTCTACACGTGGGTTTCACACACTAGACACCCTGGTGCGCCTCCACCTGTACGTCATGCCGGTGGTCTCCGTTTTACCAAACTTCTTCTAGTTTGGCAGAAAAATACATAAACAGATTCGATTTTCACAATTTTTCAACAGTTGTTCGATTTGTTTTTCTGCTTTGTTTCTGCCGCTTTTCTGATCGATTATTGGTCAGTTTTTCTGGTCAAATCCACAAGATTTGATACCAATTGTCATGGAAATTTTATCCAAAAGTTGTTAAAATAGTAATTTTCGGGCTCAATTTCATGTTAAATTTATCTACCAAACAACCACTCCAAAAGGCTCAAACCCACAACCAATATATTAATCTCTATTGCTCATCAATCTCACCCACAAATGACAAGATAACGTTGATGATTTGTAGCTAAAAACGCAAGAAGAAAAATAGCGAAAAAAGACATTGGAAGCCACACTTTTTTTTTCTCCAGCAGGCTATCAGTTTCTCTGTTGCATACACACGATATCTTTCTTCTTTTCTCACACAAATTACACACTTTACGGCTGGGGAATACACCATTTATATATATATATATATATGCTAGGTTAGGCTTTAGTTGGACCAATAAAATGCTTAAATGACCAAGATTTAAAGACATTCAAGATGTAATATATATGCGCCGTGAGCAACATTAATTCTTTAAACTACTTCTAAAGGCCTACATTATTTTCGGGTCAAGCTTTGTACTTGATTGTTGATAACAATTTAATCCAATGTTTACATCATAATTCGGGATTCATTGGATATCAAAATCCAACATAGTAGAAACAAAGAAGTTTGAAGATGCATAATTAGTTTTGGTCGGTATGAAATTGAGAATAAATAGATTTGTGAATAAAAGGAAAAGACATATTTCTTGTGAAACATATGAGTTATTATTTGTAAGAATGATGCGATTTTGTCAAAACAAATGGACGAGAGGTATAGACCAAGTACTCATTTGGTAGAACATAAAAATAGAGTCTTATCCAGTTCATAAACAATTATAAACTGTACCAAAAATGCGAGAAATCTAAAATATTTTGCCGTCGATGTTAAAATATAATAAGTTCACATTGTCAATTAAATCTAAAACAAATAAAAAAAAACTATTGAAAGACTATATAGAAACATTTTTCCATTCATTAACAATAAAGTTTGTTTGAGGAAAAAAAAAAAGGTAAAAACGGAAGTGCTTGTGTAAAATGTAAATAGAAAGTTGCTTAGCCACTTCATTATTTTTTTGCCTCTAGTAGCTAGTTAATTTTCAATATTTTATTATAGTTACGATTTCTGAATATCCGTAAACTTGCCATCATAGCCTTACCTTGCGAACGTTTTGTCTATCAACTAGAACATATATTCAAAAATTTGCACTGAGAACTAAGGGTATGTTCTCTTTACTATTTTCAAGCCGTTTTCTATTTTTCGATTTTTCAAAACAGTGAAAACGCGTTCACTTTCCAATTTTCGAAAATGCGTTTTTGAAAACAAGTTAAAAATTTACAAATAAAATTCAAAACGAAAAATTTGTCATTTTGAATGTTTTCGGTTATAATTAAGTCAAAATTTTCAAAACGAGTTGTGGATATTTTCAAAACAATTTTTTAAAATGTCAAAACGAACCAATTTTCAACAATTTCAAAATGGACACCCAGAACACAACCAAAAATGAATTCAAAACTCAAAATACAAAACTGAAATATAAAGAGAATAACCACTAAGTTGTTTGTTTTCAAAAGGGTTCTTTTCAAGAATAATTTTTTTCCCAACATTATTATTTTTATTTTATTTTTTAAATTTTTTGGCTGATACGAATTCTTGTCCGTGCTCTAGTCCTACCATACCGACCCCGCGCCCTTGTTCAGAAAAGAAAAGTCCTCTTGAATTCTGCTTTACCGAAAGCCAAAAATTCTCAGTTTATTCTTTTGCCAGAATCCAAAGCCATTAATTTTGAGCCCCCAAAAAGCCAACCATTTATTAATACCTCTATGTTGTTGTAGTCTTTACTATTCAATCTTCACGTTGAAATCTCTATGGAATTTCTCACCAAGCTTAAATTCTGGGCAAATCCCATGGCTGGAGCTGACGTCAGCTCCGACGGAGATTGCTTCACTAACAGCTCGGAAAATTCCAACGATGAAAAAACCGATGATGAAGACTCTTTCTTCGATTTGGTTTTCCAATCGCCAGATTCCAATTCGAAGCCTCTGTCCCCAATAGCTCTTCAGAGGACAGCTCCGAAATTCAAAGTGTTCATATTGGGTTTGAAGAGATCATCAAAATGTGACAAAACGGAGATCAATAGCGAAAAAACGAAGCGTGATTCGGTAAATTACAGAGTGGATGAAGTTCCGGATTCTTCTTATTTTACCAGAGATAACAGCTTGAGAAGCAAATTGCTTCAAGAAATCTGTGATGAATCTTCAATTAACCTTACGTCGAAGCAATCTTCAAAGGTTTTTTTGCCCAAGTATTTGAAGCTAATCAGACCTCTGCATATTAAGGTTTCGAAAAGGAAGAATTGTATTATGAATTTCTCGGATTCCGTAACGCCGAACACTTCTCAGACGGTGCCACCGGCTAATTTATCTCCGGTTAAGTTTCCCGATGAGAGCAGAGTGGGTAGTTTTGTAGGCAAACGTTTGACGAAAAGCCGATCGGCTTCGACGGCCATCGGAATGAGGCCGCCGGCGGTGAACCGTAGGGACGATTCCCTGTTGCAGCAGCATGATGGAATACAAGGCGCCATTCTTCATTGCAAGAAAAGCTTCAACTCTTCATCCAAAGGTACATTTCTACCCAAAAAAAATGATTATTAATCATTATTATTTACACATTTTTGTGAAAAATTTAAAACAAAATTAATAGAGTTAAGAAATACTAATGCTACGATCTTCCTTCAAATCTACTAATTCTGTTTTTTTCTTGATGATTTCAGAATTTTCGCACTTGTCGCGATCTTCAAGTTATTCTTCGCACGAAAAATTAATCCAGCCGCGAAGGAATTCATGTGAAGAGCAGAAGAGATGCAGCATTTGAAGCTTATTATTATTATTATTTAAAGAAAAAAAAAATTGATGGGAGATATCGAAAGTACGTATGAATTATTGCATCAAATTCACAGTTTGTGATGACAGTAGGATTTAGTGAATGAGTGAGTTGGTGAGCAGTGTGAATGTCCAGTGAGGAGTTTTTTCTATTAGTTGGTGAGCAGTGTGAATCAGTGGTGCAAATGTCACGAGTGAAGTAATCTCTGTTGAATTGGCAGTCGCAGTGTGAGCGTCGATTCCTGCCTTTTACAAGGTATGAAATTAGACTCTTTATAAGCATCAGTATGACAGCTCTTGTACCTTGACTTGCTGAGACACATCTCGAGATTTACGACCTCCACAATGCTCTAGAGACGGGGCGATGGAGGGCCCTCAAGGTTGGGGTTCAACCTTTTCTATTAGTTTTTCTATGTAAAGAAAAGTGACTAATGGTAAATACGAGTGACTGCATGTTGAATTTATTTTTTAAAATATTTATTTTGTTTAAGTATCCTCTTATAGCAAATTTTATCTTCTTCATCGTGTTATTTTTTTATTGTCATGTTTGCTGTGTTAGCCTATAGTATATCTTAGGGATGTCAAATGAGACAAGTCACACACCTAACGGGTCAAGTTCGAATTTTTTGTACAAGTTGTTTGTCTATTCGCACGAGATGAGGTATTGAGAAAAATATTTTAAAAATCAATTAAATTTTAAAAAAGGGTGAGTCGAGCTGAAATTTTTTTAAACGAGCTAGCTTGTGCTCAACTTGCCATTAAGTGAGAATGAGACAACTCGTGGGGTGGTTCGAACTGAGTTGGTCTCATTAACACATTTAGCCCCTGTTTGATTTTCATTAAAATAAAATTATTATTTTTCATACTAATTTTCAACCACATATTCGCACAATAAAATATTTTGTACGTAATTCATAACTTTTCCATACATTTTAACTACACATTCTCCAAAAAATCAATATTCAAATCATTATTTTCTTCCAATTTCTCTTTATAATTGATATGAAACAGGGGCTTAGTATATGTTCGACGTTCGATTGACTCGTGAAAAGAAGTTAACTGTGCTATACGTAGTGTATCAATTAACGGCAATACATAGTACATTTTCAATATTTTTTAATAATGTTGTTGACCCTAAAAAATGAATCAACAGATGTCGGGCCCACTCACGCCACGTTAAGCACGATTCCGACGCGTTCCTACCGGAATAACAATGGTAGCAAGGAGAAAATGGACGTAGGAGGCACTTTACGGTGAGAGAACAAAAATGTTCGAGCTCCGGGGGGTAGAATAAAAGCAATTGCGCTAACAACAATCACCGAACAAAATCCAAACTCATTTATGTCACAACAAACGGGAATATGTGAAAGGATAGTTGAAGTGTTAATATATCTCTTTTTCAGGGTTTATATCTATTCTTTGAATATGTGAATGTTGATTTCGTTATCAATCATCCAACCTCCCCTCAATGTTACAAAGAGACTCAATTTATACTGCATTAGCCGACGTGGTGACCGTTGGATCGGAACCACGTGGCCTCATCCCCTTAACTAAGACTTCACATCACTTTCTATTCGTACAATTAATACATTGATAAAGGGTCAGCCGCCCTATACAATAGGCTGATATACTGACAAACTTTATAACAAATGTTGCATCAATTACTTCCAAAAGATCTTCAAATCTATTATAAGAGACATCGTCGGCTTCATGAGCTTCGGACAAGTTTGAGAGCTTCGAATAGATCCTTGGAGGTGGTTTTCTAAGGAGAGAGCCTGGGCTTCCTTTCTACTTCTTCATCAGTGCGTTAGCTAACGTCTCGACTCAAAGTTTGTTTCAACAAGTACTTTGGCCATGAAGTAAGGGCTTCAGTTCGTTGTCCTTCTTGTGTTTCATCCTTATGAGTCTTCATATTACTTTCAGCCACGTGGATCCATCTTCCACGTGGCAACTTCTCATAGAGCCTCGAATTTGAGGCGTAACAATAGTCCCCGAAGTCAATGCATATTTATTCATATAATGCATGGACTTCAAGTGTTGCACAACCTTTGGGACGACGAGGTTCTAGTGTAAGGGAAAAAAGCAAAAAATAGTCCCTCTTATTGACATTAGGCGAGGCACGTCTGATATGTGTAGATCCCCGATCCGAGGTGGTTTACTTGGCAAATATTCTAACTTTCTAACCTTTTCTGGAAGAGATTGCTTATCGTAGTGCTGCCCTGAATTTTATTTCTCGAAGCTCTTTCGTATACCGAAGCTCATACCCCTGTGCCCGAGGTCCGTATGTATATCCGAGGTCCATACGCACGTCTGAACCATATAAGACAGAGAGGGTCTGATGCCCAGAAATCCAATATATTTGATAATAATAATGGATTTTATTGTTTGCACGACTTTAAAGGGCATGAGGTGTCCTTAATTATGGAACCTCAATGATTTGATGTTGCCACAAGTTTTCAAGAAAAGACAATTGAAATGGTACAACTTCCAATACACGTAACAGTTGTCGCATTTAAGATGCAATGATGGCTGTCTCCCACGTTTTGTGTGACTTCCAAACGTGAAGAGGAGCATGGATTTAACGTCAAAATCTAAACTGTAGAAGGCGAAGCATCAGATGGGATGAGTGGCTCAGATTGAAGCTTCTAAACGAACGGTTAGATGACCTGGATCGAAATTCGACGGTCGGGATTGAGTATGTCCGCCTATAAAAAGGATGTGTATTTCAAAAGGGTTTTTTCCCTACTTTTAGACGAATCATTGTTTCTTTGCTCTTCAAGACCTATTAAACCTTTTGAGTTCTTTTCTTGAAGAACCTTCAAGCGTTCTTTTCTCGCCAAGTCTTTCTTCTCCTCCGTTGATTTTTAGTGTTCCCTCTCTTTCGTTGTTTTCAAGAAAAAAGACCGTAAGTATCTGCAGTCTTCTTTTAAATTGTAAGAATTTGCCTTTCTTGTTTTACATACTCAGAACAATTGTGTGAGTTAAATGGCTACTTCGACTTCTGCCATTCGAGAAGTAGATATTTGTAAGTTGGCGAACGAGGTGGGGGTAGAGATTACAAACACAGCTGACCTGGTTAGGGCCGTTGAGGCTAGGAGAGGGGCCTCGGTCTCGGGAGATGATGGTATAGCCTAGGGGCAACTAAAGTTCCATCTTCCGTAAACCCTATTTACTTGGCCAACCTTGGGGAAAAGTATAGGATCCCTTACGACATAGAACTCATTTCCCCCTCCCCTAACGAGAGAGCTTGTTACCCTAAGCAAGGCTGCGTCGCCGTTAGTGAATATTTATTGAAGGCCGGTCTTCGCCTACCAATTCATCCTTTCTTTAGGGCAGTCATTAGGCTTTATGATCTTGCTTCTACTCAGGTCATTTCCAACACCTGGGCCCAACTAGTAGGCTCCTTCTTCCTATGGAAGGAAGCCTCGTTGGGTGAGGATATGCCCTTTCATGTCTTCCAGACTGTTTACCAACCCAGGTCCTTGGGAAAAGGGGATTCCAGGGGGTGGTATTCATTATGTCCTTGGGGGTCACATTCACCTTTCGTCCTAGGTCTGCCCACCTCCATAAAGGGATGGAAGGAGACTTGGTTCTGGGTTAGGGGGAAGTGCCAAGAATGTGAGGGCGACCTCGTTCCCCATGTTAAAGCCCCCATCATATATTCCGATGCTTGTGAGTGCATTTCTTGTTTTCATAGTTTTCCTGAACTGACGAGGTCTGATACTCACCCTCTTTTGTGTTTGTTTTGTAGGGTCGGTTGAACGATTTGAATTTATCGAGTGTGATTGGAACACTCTTTCTGAGGTGTACAAAAGGTTGTCGGCCATTCGCGATTTTGGCCATTTAATCCAGTCGATCCGCTTTTTTGAAAATTTTGGCTTGATGGCGAAGAGGGGTAATTCCTACCCTTGCCGATGTTATTCATCAAATCTTCTACTTGTAGATATTTTACTGATGTTCGTTTCTTACCTTGCAGACAATTTTAACAAAAGGAGGCCTCACACCCTGACATGACCACTATACTTGCGACGATGTCCACTTCTGGGACGGGGATGAGGCCCTCATCTGCTAGAGGAAAGCAAATGAGGGACAAGATAGAGAGGGTTAGCAAGGAGACTACCTCTCAGTAGGAAGGACGACATCCCCTGGCTGATAAGAGGAAGAAGGTGGTGGTAGATGAACCAAAGAAGAAAGTATAGGTGTCCACCACAGAGGTGGGCACTTTGAATGATGTCCATCTCCCTTGTTCTGAGGTCCCTACAGGGGAGAAATTGTTAGCAGCCACTATTGCTACAGCCTCTAGGCGGCAAAAAAGGCTCACCGTTAGGGGACCCTAGAGCAAGAACCTGCCAAAGGACGAGGGCTACTAGTGACTCTTTTGCTTCTGACCTCCCTAGAGAGAAGGCACCTCTGGCCATGCGGAACGACGAGCTTGCCGACGAGGCTCTTGCCCTTCTTCCTCTAGAAATCCAGATAGCCACTGCGACATTTCATAGATACTGGATAGATAAGTAGGAAACCTTTGTAGAGAAAAATGATGTCGTTGATGTTGTGGCCACGATGGTGGCCCAGACGGGGAGGTCATTTGGGGTAGCCATAGAGGTGGAGGCCCATTTCAAAAACCTTCAAAATAAAATCGGGGCTTTGCTGATAAAACATCTCAAATCGAAGAGGCTACCAATAAGGCGAAGGCGGATGTGGTTGCCTTAAAAAAGAAAACTGAGGAAGAGTCTGTGAAAATCGCTTCTACTTTAGAAGAAATTGAAACTTTGAAGAATGAGGTCCATCTATCTCAAAGTGAGGTAGACTCCCTAACGAAGCGAGTGGAGACATCTGATGCCCACCAAAAATTAGCGGCTAAGGCCTTTGGAGAAGGCCAATAAAGAAAACTCCGTTTTGAAAGGGAAAGTAGGAAAGCTGACCTCTCAAGTGGTTGTCTTATCTGAAGAGGTGGAGACGGTTCGAAGTGATGCTGAACGCACCACAGTGATGCTAAGAAATCCTTCATGGCCAACTTTCATTTGACCGAGGCTTATCAATGCTTTGGGGCGTATTGGAGAAGCTATGCTTACACTGAGGTCATTGAATGGTTGGAGGTGTATCATAGAGACGTCAAAACCTCTGAACTTAGGGACAAGTTTCTGGAGGGAGATGATGAGGAGCCAAAACCTCAAACTCCAGCTGAAGGGCCCAGGTAAAAGAACTGGATAGTGATGCTGCTGGCGAGGTGGCCTCTAACGCTATTGTTCTTTTTGTGGCTCTTCAACCCCCACCCCCTTAGGACATAGCTTTTTACTTGTTGCAAATGCACAAGTGAAATAGATTCGGCCTACCTGATGTACTTTTCTTTATTAATGAACAACATTTTACTCAATGCTCATGTTTGTTTACTTTGTACTACTTCTGCTTTATACTCCGGCGTATCCTTTATGATCTGAATCAACTTGTACTTCCACGCTAACATCGACTTAATAACAACATTGGACGCATAACAATTTCCCAACCTTAACAATGTCAGATAATGACAGGTTTGAACTTATGAAACATTTATAAGTGTTAGCAGGTCTTTCTTCTTAACAAATTTTTAGGATAAGTCTTACAACTCCATTGCTTCAGATTTTAATAATAGTATCTAACGCTTATCAATATTAAATTAACGACATCAGACTGTAACAAGATCTGACTTACAAAACATAAGCCTATTCAATTACAAGACTTGCAATATTTTTTACAAGTGTTATCATGTCTTGTTTCTTAACGAAGTTTAGGACTCAACCACTTCAGATTTTGATAACAATTTTAGCTAAGGCCTCCTTATCTTTTGTTGTAACTTGGCTAATTATATAACAAAATATACTTAAGGCTTCAGATACCGTACCTTAACATGTAATCTTTCAATAATAGTGTTAGAATTGGGTTCCAAGGTTGTCCCTTTTGGGTTCAATGTTTCATTGAACTATGCCCTTTGTGAAGAGGTATGCTTCAAAGAAAGCTACTTTCATTTAACTTTTGATCGTATACATAAGATGCTTTTCATCATTGATAATATTTGCACAAGTGCTCTACATTCCATGGGTGAGGCTGTGCCCTTCCATTCATGTTTTCAATTTTATAAGTCTCGAGTCGAACTTTTTCACATATACGATAAGGACCTTCCCAATATGGGCCCAAGGTCCCTGAGCCATGCCCTTTAGAGGACAAAAATACTCTCCGAAGTACTAACTCGTTTATATGAAATGACCTCTTCTTCACCATTGAGTTGTAGTATCTGGTCATTTTTCTTTGATATAAAGCCAACATTTCTTACGAACAGTCTTTCTTTTCCTCTAGGAGGTCAAGTCCACACCTTCTCATTTCATTATTGGCTATTTCATTAAAATGCATTCGTCGAAGGACGACAGACCTACTTCTATAGGGCTCATTGCCTTTGCTATGTAAGCCATAGAGAATGGGGTTTCCCATGTCGCGGTTCTACTCGTGGTCCTGATAGCCCAAAGCACTCGAGGTAATTCATTGACCTAGGCTTCCTTAGAAGCATCCAATTTCCTCTTCAATGAATATTTAATGGCTTTGTTAACAGCCTCGACCTGCCCATTGGCCTGGGGGTGATGAGGGGAGGAAAAGTGTTTTCAAATCCCCAATAGTATCCCTATTTAAGCACTTTTTGAGCCAAGGACCAACCTCCTGAATGATGGCCACAAACTCCTTCATGGATTTCCTTGAGCACATAATCTATTTGCTCTCCTCCGATGCTTCGTAGTAAACCCACGTTTATATAGCACCTCATCTTGGAAGACGAAGTGTGCGGCCATTCTTTGAGCTTCTGAGCATCTTCTTTCCCCAAGGGAAGAGTGTTATCATTGAGGTAAGATATGACTAGCTTCATCAAAAGTGGGGTATCCTCAACCTACACCATCAAACCACTTGCATCAGTTGAGGGTCTGGAAAGATGCTCAACGGGTACCCCAGCATGTAGTTCGGAGTCTTTGCTGCTTGTTAACTTTGCCAGTGCATCGACATGAGCATTTTCGGAATGCGGGACCTATATTAGTTTAAACTTCTCAAAAGAAGGGATGAAACTCATCACCAACTTCAAGTATGCTGCCATGGATTTGTCTCTGACTGAAAAATTTCCATCGACCTGGCTAACTACCAGCTGTGAGTCACTGTTGACAATGAGCATCTTCACTACATTTCTCTTGCCAAACTTAGGCCATCTAGAAGGGCCTCGTATTCTGCTGCATTATTTGTAGCCTTGAAGTCGAGCCTTACAGTACAAGAAAGCATGTGTCCTTCTGGGCATATCAGTACGATCGCAGCCCCGACCCTGAGACTCCAGAGGATCTATCAGCTGAGAGGTTCCATGTTTGGGATTCTTTGAGTTCCATCTCCTCTTCTACCTCTGGAACATGGGTAAACTCATCCACAAAGTATGCTAGGGCTTGTCCTTTAATAGTTGCCCTGAGTTTAAAAATCATGTCGAAGTCACTAAGTTCCACGACCCATTTAAGTAACCTCCCTAAAGCGTCTGCTTCTGAAGCACTTGCTCGAGGGGGTAATTTGTCAACACATGAATGCTGTGGGTTTGAAAATATGGCCTCAACTTTCTGGATGCCGTTATCAAGGAGAATGCCAATTTTTCCAAATTCGGATACCTTGTCTCCACTGCTAGGAGTGCTTTACTGACATAATAGACTAGTAGCCGATGGCCATTCTCTTCTCTTATTAGAATCGAGCTGAGTGCTTTAGCAGTTACTGCCAAGTATAGGTGCAGTATTTTATGATCCTTTGGTTTGGAGAGAAGAGGCACCTGACCTATGTGCTTCTTCAGGTCTTGCAAGGCCATTCCACATTCCTCTGTCCATTGGAATGTTTTTCCTCCTTTGAGAACTTTGAAAAATTGTAAGCATTTATCTGTTGCTTTGGAGATGAATCGATTTAAGGCTGCCACTCATCCAGTGAGGCTCTACACCTCTTTTGGTTTTTGGGGCGACCTCATTTCAATCAAAGCCTTGACCTTTTCAGGGTTTGCTTCGATGCCTCTTTGGATAACTATGTGACCTAAAAACTTCCCGATGATACTCCAAAAGCACATTTCAAGAGGTTGAGTTTCATCAGGTATTTTCACATAATTTGGAAGGTCTCATTCAAGCAGGCAACATGATCACTCACTTTCAAACTTTTTACTAACATGTCATCTACGTTTAGATTTGAAAAGTCTATACCACTTTCCATTGGGTTTTTGTTTTACCAAAACTAGGTTGGAGACCCACTTCGGGTAGACAGATTTCCTTATAAACCCATTATCATTCAACTTTCTAACCTCATCTTTTAGGGCTTCATATCTGTCTGGGTTGAGAGCTTTTCTTTTCTGCCTATGTGCCGTGGCTCTTGGGTCTATGTTTAAGTGGTGGCAACTGACATTGGGGTCGACGTCTACCATGTCGTCATGCTTCCAAACAAAGACATCAAGGTTTTTAAGTAAGAAATTTTTCAACTCCTCATTCCTTTCCAGTGGTAAGTTATTTCCCACATGCAGGCATTTTGAGAGATCCACATGGTTTGTTGGAAAGGTCTCCAGTTCTTCTCTAGCTGCTGTTTGATGCTTACAATCAATGATGTGGGGGTCTAATTCCTCTAGATTGACTGCTTCTTCAGCAAACGTCCTTTCGTTAGGTGCCTCAATTATGACGACATCTTTCCCTTGTTCAGGGATGTCGCTCATAATAACATCGGTAACAATGGTATTATCAGGTTTTGGTTCTACCTTTCTTAGGAAATTTGAGTAGCATTCTCTACTTCCTTGTTGGTCACCTCGGATTGTAGCAATACCATTTTTAGTAGGAAACTTCATGCATAAGTGATGAATGGATGTGACTGCCCATAACTCCTTCAGGGCGGGTCTCCCAAGTACTCCATGGTAGGCAGATCGATTGTCAACTACCAGAAATTCCATGAAATGACGATCAACCAGGGGCTCGATTCCCATCTCTATTACTAGAGTAATTTTGCCTCTTGGGATGGTGCTATCTCTTGTAAACCCGTATAAGGGTGTGAACTCATTGGAGCCAGTTCATGGTCAACTGTCATTTTATCGAAGGTGGTTACAAAGATAATGTTGACCGAACTCCCATTATCCACTAACATTCTTTTGAAACCGTTGTAAGCCACGATGGCCCTTACCACCAGGGCGTCGCAGTGTAGATAATGTACACCCACCGTATCCTCCTGGGTGAAAGTAATTGGTGGAGTTTTTTTCCTAGTTGAGGAGTGATTAACTATGTAACTTGTCCTGGGAGGGTCACTTGCTTCTCTTGCATAGTTCTTTTATGAATTTCTGGATTCTCCCCCAACATGTGGGCCTCCTATGATTGTATTAATTTCTCTGACGGGCTCCTACTCATTGTTAAGGGGAGAACTCCGTCTTTGCCTTTGACCCTCTCTAGGCCTTTCAGTATTGTTTTCCCTTCCTCTTGGATGGTTACTACGATTGGGTCGACACTGTTCATTTTTCCTGAATTGTTGATTTGGCATGTAGGGAGCATTTCTTTAAAGGCGTCTTCTCCTCCCCTGATTCTGTGTCTGAGAGTGTCTTGTGATGTCCTAATAGTGTTCCATTCGATGGCCATAGGATTGATGGTACATGCAATAGTTTGGCACTTCGTCCCTATTTCTAGGTTCAGTACCTCGCCCCCTACCTCGCCCTCTGGGAGAGTGCCTTGGGTAAGGGTGACGTTGGTACATCTCAGGGCCAAGTTTGACCTCCTCATAAGGTAAGGTTGGTATGGCATTGAGCGTTGCTGCGGCAAGCTCTTGTCCATGATTTAATGGTCCCCGATGATCCATTAAATGGGAAGTGGGGCCTTTTCCTCTTTGCATTTGTGAAGGCGGTAGGCCCTAGCTGGCCCTATTCCTATGATCTCTTATCATTTCTAAAAGGGTGTCATATGTGATATGATCTTTGTTCTGCACGTCCCTCCAGAAGAGATAGTTCATATCCAGTCCTCCTCGCAAAGCAGTGAGTGCTTCTCTATCAGTGATTTGCACACAATAAGTCATTCCATCTGTAAAGTAGGATAAAATAGTTTTCAATGATTCACCCTGCTGTTGTCGCATATCTTGCAATCGCTGAATGGGATTTTCTCATTCTTTGCTCATCGCGAAGCGTTTCAAGAATGTCTTCTTGAGGTCGGGCCAGCTTCGAATGCTTTCTTCCGACAGCCTAGTATACCAGATCCTGCCCTTCTACTTAAGGTCAGATGAAAGGCTCTGCATTTCATAGCAGGTGTGGCCCTTTTCAGATACATATGAGTTTTGAAACTATTGATGTGCTTCGCGGGGTCCCTTCTCCCATCATATTTGGGAATTTTAGGGAGAGTAAAGTGGTTCGGCATGGGAGCATTCTTTATGGCCTCTGAGAAAGGTGAATGATCATCATCTTTATCAAGGTCGCAAGATCTCTGAGGTTCGTTTGAGTCCTCATCTTTCCTTTGGTGGTTTGAAGGGGTGGCTGAGAAGGTCTTGCTTCATTTCTAGCCTGGGCCCTTATCTCACGCTTATTTCTAGGGGAGTAGACCCGAGACTCTTTCTAAAGATTGGGTTGCTGTTCTTCGTGTTGGTGAGGCTCCTGTTGCCTATTCCTAGGCATTGGAGAGGGAGGATGAGCCTACCTATAGGCGCTTGGGGCGGGTAATCTTGCCAATTTCTAGGTAGTCCTGGACCTATCCTATCAAATACGCTGATCGACCTTTGAGGTCTGTCATCTGGCTCGCAATTCGGGGAAAATTGAATGGTGCTTCATATGGCCTTTCTGAAGCACAGTTAGTTAATGCGTCCACCTCGACTTCTCTCACATGTGAAGCTTCCATCCTGTTACGATGGTGTCTTGTCATTTGGCTTTAGACTTCTTCCTCCTCTTGTATATATCCTTGAGGGTCTGGGAATACATTGTCAGGGACTGCATATGGGAGACATGAAATCCTCCTTGCCCTTGCATGTTTATCAATATTTCTTGCATGTCCAGGTTTTGTTGGTTTATGTTTCTCATATTCGCCGCCATTGTGGCCATATCTCTAGTAAGCCCAGCTGCAACCTTACCTCCATCTCTAGATCCTCCTAGTCTTCATGTTGGAGGCCGTGGGCATGTGATTGGAACGGCTTGTGAGAGTTTCCCTTCTTCAGGGTATTCCCTTGTCCTTCTAGGTACATTTTCATCATTTGAACTCATTTTTTTCAAAATACCCAGTGTTAGATTTTTCCTTTTCTTCATAGGATTTTTTGATTTCTTAATGTTCCTTTTTCAAGGATACTCATTTTTCAAGTGTTAGAACTCTTCTAGCCAAAATTTCCACTATTGCCTAGTGTTTTCTCCACATGTTTTTGTGGTTAACTGTTTCATTTCCCACAGACGATGCCAATCTGTTGATCCTAAAAAATGAATCAACAGATTTCGGGCTCACTCACGCCACATCAAGCACGATTCCGACGTGTTCTTACCGGAATAACAATGGTAGCAAGGAGAAAATGGACGCGGGAAGCACTTTACTGCGAGAGACAAAAAATGTTCGAGCTCGAGCAGGTAGAATAAAAGCAATTACGCTAACAATAATCACCGAACAAAATCCAAACTCATTTATGTGACAACAAACGAGAATATGTGAAAGGATAGTTGAAGTGTTAATATATCTCTTTTTTAGAGTTTATGTGTATTTTTTGAATATATGAATGTTGATTCCGTTATCAATCATCCAACCTCCCCTCAGTGTTACAAAGAGACTCAATTTATTCTGCATTGCCCAACGTGGTGACCGTTATTGGCTAATGGGGCTCAGGCTCTAGTTAATATCAATTGGGCTCAATCAATTGGGCTCAGCCTCTAATTTAGTTGGGGCTCCAGTTAGTAGTCAGCTTCTAGTTTTTTTTTGCCCCTACTTTTATTATTTTTGTAATTTACCTTTAGTAAAAAAAAAAGAAAAAAGAAAAGAAAAGAGTATTTTATCTAACACTTTGCAGGTACCTCTAGACTTACAGATCGGTTCATTCCATTCCGCGAGCAAAATGAAAGCTACTGTTTCCTTGTCCTTATATATCAACTACTTGGCGCTCAACTTCGACAACCACCAGGGAAGTTATTCTTTCTTCTCTTTAGTTTATATTACAATCTCGTCTTAAATTGCATCAATTAAATTTTTTTGTTGCTGTTATTCCAATTTTACCTACAATTTACGTCACTAAATCCATAACCCTGTTATACTCCAACTTTTATCCTACTTACTTCAATTCCTAACCAGATTATATTTATACTTGTTTTACGTGCCTAAATTGCTGAATCGTATTTGACCGTTGCTTTGTTATTTTACATAGATCAGCA
>CAIGRP010051248.1:0-12039 GCA_903798385.1 Fraxinus cuspidata
AAAGAGAACATGGCCTTATTTTTTCCAAATAATGGGCGTCAAAGGGCATAAATTGATGGCCTGACCATGTTTATTTAAATAAAAAGGTGCAAAAGGACTGGACACAAGGAATGACCTCCAAACTTATAAAAAAGAGTGACAAAGTAACTTGAAATCTCAAAAAAAAAAAAAAAGAGTACTGGCTCTCTCACTATGGCAATTGACTTCTAACAGAGCCGACCAAATGCTTCAAAAGAATAATTCATAATGCATCTGTATTTTATTCTCTTAGTTTTTGGTCAAACAAGATAATTACTTGAACAAAAAGTATAAACCGGATTACTTTTTAATATAATGACAATTTTTGGGGAAGATCCTATTAATATTGGAAAATTTAAAATTATTTTTTTCCTTCTAAATTGTAAAAATGATAAATGATGACAATCGAATTTGATTTTGACAATTACATTTGTATCAGTAACAATACAAATGAAGATCCGTCACAGCGTTTCTCAAGTATCCAAGTGTGTAAAAAAGAAAGACACGGAATATTGGTTCTCACAATCTTTAATGTTACATTCTAAATGTATCTCGGAAGTACTTCTACGTGTACCACAAAGTGTGTAAGGTTCCAAAATTTATTGTGTGTCTTGGTTGGTTTGACCTACTTAAGAAACAAACCTTGAAAGCTCTATCCACATAAGGAAAGAAAAGCTCAAATACATAGGTTGATTAAAAGTTCAATGATCTTACCATTTAAGTTTAAATGAACTTTAATCCAAAAAATTAACAACTGGATTGTAGCACAATGGTTATTTATATGATTCTCTAACATCGCAACCTAGGTTCTAGTCATCATGTAATTATTTTTTGACTTAAAACTATTCAAATTCTCACTTAAAAACTCAATTTAACCAGGTTTATTATTATATAACTCCGACATTTAGCTTTTCACTAAAAGTGGAGATTACATGAAAAGGCAAGTCATTTTTTTTTTACTCCACTTCTCCTCAAATCTGAATTTCACTTATCTTCCTCTCAAATTTGTGTTAGTTTTAAATTATTTGTAAGAAGTATTAATACAAATATGGTTATTCAAGACAAATGATTTCTCATTTTCATATCATGAATCAAGGTAGGTGGTGCAAGTTGGTTTTCCCTATGAATGTCTATGCACTACAACAAAAACAGTCTTTTGCAACGTTCAAAAAACGCTTCCCAAAATCTTTTGCATCGTTTTTGAGTATGTTGCAAACTTCGATGTTGTCGTAGAGTAGATGGATACGACAACATTTTTTGAGTGTTGTTATAACCTTTTTTGCAGCGTTTTTTTAACATTGCGAATAACCTTTTTGCAACGTTTTTTTGAATGTTGCCATAACCTTTTTGCAACGTTTTTTTAGCGTTGCTAATAACTTTTTCTCAACATTGTTTAAACGTTGCTAATAACCTTTTGCAATGTTTTTTACTTGTTGTTTATGCTTATATTTTTTATTTTTTGCAACATTTTTTAACCGTTGCCATATGTTATTTTACAATTTTTTTTTATTTGTACAATAATTTGCACAAATCAACCACAAAATAAGATATAAGAGGACAATATCAAACAACTCTAATAATCATTATTAATTGTATTCCAAAATATGACGATATTCATATAAAATTCAGATCCAAAATTCTGAAACGTCTAAAAACTCAATACATTTCCCAAAAAAAAAAAAGACCAGTCTGGAAATGATATCCATGGACAAGAGAAGCACCACCACTGCCTTCCTCCGCCGCAACTTGTCAACAATAGCTCCTCCCATATTCTACACCACCAACATCAACCACTCATAATCTTGAGAGCAAGTACAAATCAAAATTGTGGTATAAACAATTATTGAGAATCATGAAACCATATAAAAATGATCACCTTTAGAGGGGGTGGATGTCTGAGGCTCTACTTCAACCCAGGGAGAGGCAATTGTCTTGTGAAGAGGCTCACTTGAGATCAAATTTAGACTGAGCGTTGTCAAATCTGTTCCCACAGCAAGCGAGGTCAAACCTGGATTTTCGTTCTTTATCCATTTTAACATCCCATGCATCCCAAAGTGATTAGGAACACTTGGCGGGTTGTCCATGAACTGGTTGGCAAAGTAAGAGATGGGTGGCTGGTATTGTTGATTATGCTGCATGAAACAAAGTGTGTGGAACAATGTCATTTAAAAGCTTTAAGCTATTAAGAAAGGGATATATTAAAGATACTATTTAAAGAATGCTTCCAAACTAGAGAATCTCCACGCCAATGCATTGGAACTTACGCACTAAGAGCACCACATCCCTTGGCATGACCATCCATTTTAGTAACAATCACGGCTCCAACTGCCACACTCTGCTTGAATGCTTGAGCTTGATCAAAAGCAGCTTGACCAATACTACTATCCATAACAAATATAACAAGATCTGGTTTCTGGAACATTAGAATGAAGGCATTAGCATATTTAAGTCGAAACTCAACGCTTACGATAGGAAGGGCACTGTAAAACATATTGTTGCTTCAGATACTTGGCGCATCTCTTCAAAGGGAGCTGCTTACCCGATAAAAATGGAATGCTGCTCACCATTACACCACCTCCCAATGTCACTGGCTAAAAAGGAATTAAAAGTGCGCATTAATCGAACTACTTTCACTCTGCTTACCCGATAAAAATGGAATGCTGATAAGATTTCCCTTCTAAGTTCTAAAAGTAGCATAATTAACATAAAAACATTCCACATTACTAACTACACAATAAATTAAGCATTCCTCGTGCTTCTATTTCACATTTGTATTACAAATACAAATTTTAAAATATTTTGGTCATCTAAATCGTATAAATTTCAACCTCTCTCTCTGTACAAAACTATATAGTGGCCCTGAAACTGTATCAAATGACTCCATGAGCAAAAGAAATTAAAGCAGCAAAAGCAAAAATTCTCATCCTCCTTTCTCAGTTAACTAAAACCAAAAATCATGACCTCTGTTACTGTAAGGGGTAACAAGACAATTGTCGTCAACCTAGAGTCACAATGTATAACGAATTTTCAAGAATCAATCTAGTATCAAATCAACAATATGTAAACCTAATGAAGAAACACAGTCATTAAAAGATTTGAACAGAAGAAGACCCTCCATAAAACGGGATTTTAGCTTTAGTGGTAATTTGCTTCAACTGGTCAAAAGCACCAGCTCTAAATGTATCTGCACAGATCAGAGCTGGTTTCCAGCTTTCTTCTGACCGTTACTGGGCAAGGTGTACCTGAGGTGGACAAAGTCAACCCATGTGGTCCGTGACCATAGGTGAACTTGACGGAGGCAGAATTTGAATTCTTCGGACTGGGGCAGAAAGGGGATTGCGACCGGAGCGGTTTCAGATATAAAATCAGATTGATAACTTGATGTTAAATTGAGACCATAGTTGGAGTCAGCAGGACATGGGCAGTCGACCGGTGGTGGTCTGCGATCAAGGTGTTGAATAACTTTTTCGTTCGTGCTCTTACATGCTACGGCTTTGTTGTATTCAAGAAACCACACATGATATTATACTTCATTGATTAATTCAAAGTATAACTTTGAAAACCTAATTCTGTTTGTGAACCTGTGACAAGTAGTTCTACAGTTAAGCAACGGAAATGAGTTTCGTCCATAACCAGCAGCGAGCAGTTCTACCATACTCAAAAGAATTTATACAGACGTGATGCTTCAGTGAATATTTTCAAAGCCAAAGTTCTCTTCAAGTATTTAGATAATATAAAACAACGTGCACTGAATGTTTGATCACATCAATTGATTGAGATAATTAGCGTGAAGTTAAGAACGAGGTTCTTAATCTAAGTGGTAGTTACAGTCGAGCACAACAGTGAGGTAGCGATAAGTCAAAATCGGAGGATTTAATTCCACTTCTATAACAAGTCAAAATAAAAAGGAAATTAGGGAGTTGTTTCAGATTTCTTTTGATTGTTCTTTTTTATTTTAATAAACGAAATTAACTGAAACTATTGTATTTTTATCAAATAATTAGTGGATTGATTTACCCATGGCCCCATGGCATAGGGCCCGTTGAAGTTTTCCTTTGGAGTTTACACGTTATATTTGGTGTTCATATTTTAATATAAAACCACTTAGAAAATCATAATCTGTTTAAACACTACAGTCAGAACTGTTGAAAACTGGTTATATGATATTTTGACTGCCTGACATGTACTGTCTGAACTAGATGATTAAGATGGAATTTTTAATTAACTAGGTTTAAGTATTTACACCCTTTAACGACACATTTTTTTAAAAATTAACTAATATGAAACTCATTTTGAAGACATAATGGGCATCAAACGGGATACTAATGACACAATTTAGAGTTTGTTTGAACCCCATTTTTTGGAAACATAAAATTTTGTAATAGTGATTTTTGAAAAAAATTTGATTACAAAATATGAAAAAAAAAATTTGAATTTACGTATAAAATTATTTTATTTAAAGGATGTAGCTCAAAAGTGAAGTTAATTTACACGTCTTTCTCGAACACGGTGTTCTAGTGTCGAATCTCGGGCATGTGCACATAGCAAATGGTGGGCACTACACAACTATACTCAAAATAGATGTGGGGGTAAACATGAGAAATGTGCATGATTTGAACTAACATTTTCTTAAAGGAAGCGATTTGACCAATTCAGTGTTTCTTCGTCTTTCTTTTTGCTTTTTAAGAACAATGATACAAAATCGAGAAAAAGGTGCAATGATGATTCAAAAGAATAAGCCCCAATATCCTCTTTATTCAATGGTAAAAAGCTTTCTACAATGATTGGATAATCACTTATTTTTGTTTCTCCATGTATCAACCCAAGTCCGCATTGATCATTTACCTTTCAAATTTCAATTGAGTTGATTTTACAAATGGTCACTGACGTTTATATAACATTTTAAATTGATCATAAGGTATTTGGTCATTAAAATTAAATAATGTTACATAATTGGTCACTACTTTAGCACGACTCATTTCAGGTCCAATATCAGCTCGTTAAACCTTGACACTGACAATCATTTTTTTAAAGTCATGAAATTACAGATCTTCAAAATAAAATGCGATTCTTGAGATTCCCAATAATTCATTTTAATCAAAATCCTATTTTTTCATTATTAATAAATAGTCAAGAAAGGTACTAACAAAGCTAAAATGGGATGTCGATAGAAGGAATCGATTGTATTAGTGTTCTTTAGTTCAAATAAGGTTTAACTGCTATAATGCAGGATATGGTGTTACCAAGTTAACGGAGTGATCAGTTATGTAACATTATATAACTTTAGTGACTAAATAAATCACAAAAATACTTTAGTCATCAATTTGAATTTTTCTTGAACTTAACCGTTAGTAAAATTAACTAAACTTCAATTGGGTTCCGATAGCTGTTCGTGGGCCCCGCAAACCACCCATCATAAATGAAACCGCGTTTGCTTAATTTTGAATTATCAAGGGAAAATTACATACAAACCTACATTTAAAGACATTTTCAAAAAACAAAGGAGATTAATTTTCATTTCACAAATCAAGGGGTAATTAGGTTTTAATAATTATATTTAGTAACAACTTAATTACACCTATTCTACATATTCACCCCCACCCAACTCCCATTCATCCCAAAATCAAATTCATTTTCCCACCACAAGGAGTTATTTTCTTTGTATTTCAATTTTGTGTTTTGTGTTCATTTTGGATTTTGTCCGTCGGTGGCTTTGTCTCTCTCTCTCTCTCTTTTTTTAACTGTGACGATGGTTGGTTGTGGCTATAGTGGTGGTGTGTGGTGATTTTGGGTGTGTGGTGTGCGATGGTGGTGTGGTACAGGATGTGGCTGTGGCAGTGGTATGCGTACTGTGGCGGTGCTTGGGTGCTGTGGTGTGGCGCTGTGGCGGTGGTGTTTAGTACGTGGCTGTGGCGGTTGTTTTTGGGTGTGGCGGTGGTTGTGGTTGTCGTGTGACGGTGATTGTGGTGGTGGTTCTGCGGTGATTTTGGCGGTTTTGTGGTGGTGGTGGTTGGGGTGATGTTGGGGAGATGGTTTTTGTGGTGGTGTGGTGTAGGCGGTGAAGGTAGCAGTAGCGGCGGTGGTGTGGTGCAGGCGACGGTGGAGGTTGGGGGTGACGTTAAATTGAAAACACCCAAAACGCATTTTGAAAATTTTGACTTGATTACAATTGAAAAAATCCAAAACGACAAATTTATCATTTTGAGTTTTCTTTGTAAATATTTAACTTGTTTTCATAAACGTGTTTTCGAAAATAGGAAAGACAATGCATTTTACTGTTTTGAAAAAACGAAAACAGAAAACGATAAAGAGAACATGCCCTAAAAAATTCTGACCTTCTTCATTCTCTCTATATTCTCTCTCTTTACTCACCCACCCCTCAACAAACCATCTCCATTATCATCGACTGCAGTAAAGCTTATCTCCATGTCGGCGGTACCATTGCTTGCGTCGCTGCTTGTCGTAATGTCGAAATAGGCACGCGTCGCCGCTTGTCGTAATGTCGAACTAGGCGCATTGCTGCCTCAGCAGCAACGATGTCGATGATACTGCTTACTGATATTTAATGACGTGATATTTTTGGGTAGTTTGAATGCATTTCATTACTTTGAACAAGTAGTTGATATTTAATGACGTGTTGCCAATGGTTTTTGTGATCTGATCTGCTGTGGATAGTTTGTGATGTGGGTGGTTTTTTTTCATCAGATCTATTGTTTAGCTAGATTTTAAGGATGGTTTTTGGTGTTTTGCAAATGGTAACATTGATTTTCTGATCCATGGGTTGTTTTGTTGTTGGTGGTGCATGTGGTCGTGGTGAGCATTTGGTTCTTGACAGTGTTGGGAGTGGTGGCGCCAACGACAACTGGGTGTGACCAAATATGTATTTATTGTGATTGATTGTGACCAATTTTGTGTTAATGTGACAAGTTGTTACTTGGTTACATACCGTCACAACTAATATTGACTTAGTCACAAACAATTGCACTGAAAATAAATATGGTCACAATTAATTACACTATTGATAAATTTGGTCACAGTTAGTCACAAATCTATAGGTTAGTGACTGGTTACAAACCGTCACAATTAAACGATCATAGACTATCACACTGAAAATAAATTTGGCTACAAATTTGACCACAAATAATAAATTTGGTCACAAACCTAGGGTGTGTGTAATCTCTAGAAAACGTTCTAAATTTCTGGAGATTTTCTATAGGTGAGGTGGTTGAGGATGGATGGGAGTGGTTCCGTGGGGCGAGGGTGTAATCTCCAGAAAAGGTTTTCAAAGAAAACCTATCTACTTTTGTACCAAACGATCGCTTTACGTTTCACATTGATGTGCAGGTTACACACAAAAAATGTTATTAATTTAGAGTTTAGATAACCATCAGTCCTGTTATTAGATAAAATAAAATAATTTGCATGTGAAATACATCATGAAAACTGATCAGATCAATTAGGATAGAAAATCCTAAACCAATTATAAAAACAAAGGAATAGAAAGACATACGAAATTGTGCATAACTCCAGGCTTGATTGGATTTTCTTTCGTGAGTACAATCCGAAAGCGTTTTTCAATTTTATACATTTTTCTGATGATAATTAAGACCTTTGGCCAACATTATCAAACTTTTGGGGTCAAATTTCACCATTTAGAAATTCGCTTTAGCATTTTTCTATTTTCAGTTATTTAATGATATTTTTGCATTTTGTAGTATTTTAGTTTTATCTAAATTTATTTACACAATTAGGATCTCAATATGACTAGTAAGCACATGCATTGCACGTCTTATGTATCGAATGAATGATATGCGTAATATTTTTGAAATATTAATACGATTTTTTGAAATAGTTGAGGTAATTGATATTGTTAAAGGAAAATTTAAAATTGTTTGTATGTATATATATATATAATGTGAAAATATTAAATGAGGGTTGATTGCTCTTATTTTTCGAAATATATATATATATATAATGTGAAAATATTAAATGAGGGTTGATTGCTCTTATTTTTCTACTTCGAAGTTAGTATGTTTTCCCATTCTCAAACATGGGAAAGAATTTTTCAATTGTATCCTTAAATAACTTAGTTTGGAAATTATTTCACTAAAAGTATTATTAAAAAATAACGTTTTAGTCTAATAATGAATCTTCTATAAGAAAAGTATTGGCTAATTCTGACATTATTTAATACATCTCCATCACACAACATTAGTTTTAAAACTTCAATAAGGTCGTTCTTATTGTTGTAGATCTCAATGGAACATTTTCGAAATATAGATGCTTTTGTAATTCACTATTCTTCAAATGTATTCAGTTGTCTAATCACAATCTTTGTTTGGTGACATCAATCTTACAAATATGAAAGCAAATTTAAGATATGCCAACAAAAATATACATTAACGATTAAAAAATCGAAAAAGTTAAAAATTTTCAAATTAAACTAATAACCTGACTCATTTTGTTGATATATTGATAAATCAAATCTCGTTTATTTTAGTACATTTTGCCAATGATGTATTCATTTGTAATGTTTCTAGCATAAAAAGAGTCATTGATATGTGAGTTTAGTAATTTATTTATCAATGTTGGAAAACAATCATATAGCAAATATAAGACATCATACAATGCATATCTTTATCAAGAATGTGATTATACTTAGATACCAATATAATGCAGCAACATATGCTAGTTTTAATTAACACTTTAAAATTTGTTTAATACCGAAAATTGGGTAAATATAAAACAAAAAGAATTCTCAAATGATTTTATTTAATTTGAAAATCAATCAAAGACCAATACAAATTGGTGGTTGTTCACATCTTTAAAAAAATTCTAATAGTCAAAGTTCAATATAATTGTACCTATACTGATGTGAACCCACGTAGCGAAGGATTACGAAACTCACAATTAGATTGAAATCGAACCTAAGATATTCATAATAATCAAAGTTTTTGGATTTGATTTGAAAATAATGAATCAAAATAATCAACAAAACGTAAACGAATGTTGACCATTTTGATTGAAAATTTGAGAATCTCACCCGGTTGATTTGATCGCCGCATGAATGATTCTTGATATGTTAACAAATTGTCCAACAAAGAACAATGGATTAAAAGCAAATTTGCCTCAAAAAATATTCTCAATAATATTTCTTTCAATGAAATAATAGGTCATATTTATATAGAACCCATCTAAACCCTAGCCTAAATAGAAATAAAGTCTCAAAGATTATAAAAGATACTAAGAATAGAATTTTAACATGGTAGAAGATTACGCGAAATTTGAAAAAATTCGCGTCCATATTGGTCGGTCGCATAGTGGTCACATAACTTTAATTTTGAAACCTCTTTTTCCTTTTGCAGAATTTCGTGTTGATTTTGGATTGAAAAGTTATGCACATTTTCATCCACGTGCTCGTTCACTGCTTGAATTGAGTTGATCCATTTGGTTTCTTCTTCCGAGCCCAACATGAAACTTGTTCCTTGGCTTGGTAACTTCGACATTTCGTTCACCGTAGCTTAAAAAAGCAATCCCATCGTCTCTTTCACCCACTTTGCTATCGATCGTGTCATCGGACCTCCCTCGATAATCAACGGATCCTTTTTCGGGCTGGATTTTGACGCACTTGGCTCCTTGCTCACATCATATGCTAATGTTTTCTCATATCCCCTAAAAGTAATTGTTAAATCATAATTTAATAAATAATAAAATAACTAAATAGTAACAATAAAATTAAAAATATAAATCATCAAATCGAAGATGAATCACATTGGTGGAAAGAGATATGACATATAGATGTCCAGCTAAAGATGACTCCACAAATGCCAAATAAAATTATTAATTCATATTTGCATGAGTTTGATGAGACAATAATAATGTGGGTTCTCATGTGCTTAGGACGTTCCAAACGAATGTATATATACAATTAAAATGACTCGTGGTAATAGATAAATCTAAAATAAAAATTTCATACAATTAAATTCTTGATATTAGAAATTAAATTGGGTAAGAGAGTGAATTGGCTATTCATAAATTTCTCTTCAATCCTCACTTTTAATTATATTACCACCACAAAATTTATTAACAACACAATTTTTAACTTTTTTTCGTATTTACTTAAATAACCTTAAGTAAAATTACCTAATTCACATTAATATACTTTTAATTAATCACATCAAATTATAATCACACCACAAATCTAAACCTATATATATATATATATATATATATATATATATAGAAATTTATAAAATAAAGATTGCAAATATGTATCTCTCCATGTGTATTGTAATTTAGCACATCTTCTTTTAATAAGTTTAAAAACATTTTAGTGATCCATCTGAAATTAGAAATTAAGTTCACTGACCCATTTCTTTGAAATCAAGTTTTTTCTTCTTCTTTATCTTCCTCTTTTTTGAAAAAATAATGAAGAAGAAAAAAATAGTGCGGATGAGAAGAAAAACTTACCCATATCTCTTGATAATGTGGATGAGAATAAATTGGCAATGTTGTCTACTTCTTTCTTGTCAATTCCATATAGCCATGGATGCATGCAACATAAAAAGTAAACAGTGAAAAGAAATGCCTGGAAGAAAAGGAAAAATATGAAGTTTAGTTGTGAAGTATTTATTAAAACTCTAAATTCTTCCTTTTTATTATTTTTTTAAATTAGGTATATAATTGTAAATTTCTTGTAGTGTATTTATTAAAACAATGCTTTAATTGTGGTGTGGATATAATGTGGTTTACTTAATGAATTTTGTGGTGGTAATATAATTACCCTTTTGTATATTGTATATTAGGATTTGGTTGGAATCTATATACACGTGTTGAGGTTGTAAAAATAAATTTAATGAAAATCGGACCAGACTGATCGGTCTGGCTTGAAAATTTGGGAAATGAGACGGAATCCGATCCTGTCAAAGTGTAAAAACCGAATAACAGGAAATCGGTCCAAAATGTTGAAATTCGTTCTGTTCAATCGGAACTGGTGAACTTGAATCGCGAACGGTTTTGTCAAGTTGAACAGTTAAATTTCTATTCAACTTGAAAAGGGAAAAATGTGGTTGAAGTATATAACAAAGCTTTGCTTCCATTTTTCGTGATCGGAGGAAAATGGAACTAGACGAGAGAGAAATGGAAAGCAGCGACACTAGCCCCTGTTTTATCCCCATTTTTGGGGTAAAATATATTACAGAATAGTGATTTTTTGGATAGTGCGTGGTTAAAAAGTAATTTTTTTGAAATACGTGTATAATTATTTTATGGAAGAATGTCTAGTTGAAAATGAGTTTAAAAAGGGGAAAATTACACCCAGCCTATTTTTTAAGTTTCATTTTCAAAAATCAGATATTAAGTTTGTTTATACAAAAATCAGATAAAAATTTAATATTAATAATAGTTTTATAAAATTAAATTAATTTATAAGCAACCCTAATTTCATTCTCTCTACCTCCCCATCCCACCTCATTTCCCTAAGCCCTAATTTCGTTCTCTCTACCTCTCATCCACTCGACACCGGCACCGACATCGACATTGGCATGGCATCGACGAACGTTGCTCACTGCTGTAGGGCCGATGTACTGGAGTTTTGCTTTGTTTGGTGGTTTGATTGCAGCGCCGCCTCGATCCGATCTGTAGCTTTTTTTTTTTGTCATTGGATGGGTGTTGGTGGTAGTAGTGGTGTTGGTGGTACGGTGATTTGAGCGACGCCTCGATACTTTCTAATGGAGTGGTGGTTTCTACATCGGTGCCTCGATTGCATCCGCCCTGGGTGGTTTGCAACACGAGGAGCGATGAAGCAGAAGCTATGAGAGCCACTACAGATCGCGCCTGTAGCGGCCTAGATGGCGGTTGCAGCGGCGAAGATCATGGGGATGATGATGATTTTTTTTTTCTTGTTGCAGGGTGTTGGTGGTAGTGGTGGTTTGGTAGTTTTAGTGGTTTTTGGGTGATAGTGGTGGTGATGTTGACGGTTTGGTGTAGTGGTGGTGGTGAAAACATTGGCTGCGATGTTTG
>CAIGRP010051255.1:0-11251 GCA_903798385.1 Fraxinus cuspidata
AATACACTTATCAATATGACATAATTGCAAAGTAAAAAACATGATTATTTATTTCCTTGAAAAAGCGGTAATAATTTAGGATATGAATGTTTAAGTAGATGAAGAAACAAAGAGAGGACCATAAATTACATACCAAGACAGAGACACGAACTGCATCACAAGACAAGTCTGCTTCTTCATCATCAGTATTTTTCCCTGCTCTCAATAATCTATATTTTATAAAATTTATATTAGCAGAATTGGCAGATTCATAAATTGTGTAAGAATGACAAGAATTATAAACCTACCATGCGGAATATCATGTGCGACCTACTGCTGTATACATTCATATCTGTCTCCCTAGTATGACGATGAGCCGTAAAATCAATAATAAAGAGTGAGAGAGTTAAAATTGTTATCCACCACTTGAATATTTGACTATGTAAGACTAAGATAAGGTTGATAGTGTGTTTCATTTGAGCTTCCCCTTCTCAAATTTACAGATGAAAGGGAATAAAAAAGGGCATGGTTCATTATGGACAATAATAAAATAATTAGATTCAGAGCATTCCTTTGACAATGGGAACTTTGAAAAGTGATAAATAAAAGGAGAACTTCCACGAGTTTAAGAACTTGGTCAGGAAAAGCCACAATTTCTTCTCTCAAACCGGAAACAAAAATCCCTCGGTTTCATGTTTTAGAAAAAACAAAAAGGATGTGAGGCGTTGCGAATTAATATTTATCTGCACAATGAAAGTCATCGATAATTTCCGTTGTTCAGGAGCCAACAAATCATTTATCTCCTCATTGTAGATCTTCATATAAGACATGCGTAAAAGAAACTCTCGATCCATTTCCTAGAAGTAAGAAATTACAATCAGAGAGTCAGTTAAATCCAATAACAAGTCTAAATAAAACGATTGTTTCATTTGTTGCAATATATCAAAATTTACTGGTAAACTGATATAAGACCGGATAACCTATGGTTACCAAAAGACATTCATAGGATTAGAATATACATGTGCATCCCCATCCTTATGTGTTCAACTTGCCTAGTACTCTACATTGATTGTGATGTTAAGTCCCAAAGCCATGTGGGTTATCTCATGAATTTATAAATGAACTCGATTTCCCAACACAATGGCCTTTCTATTCTATATTTCATGCATGCAACTGGCTCGTTGCTTTAGCAATAATAACGCTTTAGGAGCTAGAACCTAATAAGCTTGTTTTGTCAAATGAATAGAAAATTTAAGTAGTCAATAAGTTATAAAGACAACTACAAAAGGTAAAAGGGTTAATGACAACAAGTACCTCGTGTATAATGTTAAAGAGGTCATACACAGCAAGTGGAATAACTCCAGGCTTTGATGCTGAACCTCGTATTGTGTGCATTTTTGCCACTACTTGTTTGTCCATATGCAAAAACAGTCCCTAAAGAGACCAAGTGGTGAGATAGATGAGTACACAAGATTATGTATGCCTATGGTCATGATATGTACGGTGGAGAAAATTCAAGAGAATGAGAAAAACAATGCACTAAACAAGTGGTTGGAAATATGATCATTGTTTCGTTTTGATTGTATAGACTAACTACTGTGATGTTTTGATTTTAACAAAAGTATAAATGATAAAAAAAAATTAATCTTTATTAAAGCAACTGTTGGTGACAATATTATGAGCAGATAATGTTGCTAAATTATGGTAACTCATTATCAGTTAATAAACTATATCATGTTAATCATGCACTTTATCACAAACATTTAGATTAAAGTAATTAACTTGATCGGGCCTCGAATCTAACAACTATGAGTTAAAATAAGCCAAGGTTTTGCTTAGGTCAAGTAACCTGCACGAATATGTTACATTATATACAAAGGTTCGCATAAGTACTTGACTAGTCAATCGTCTTTTGATGTTATCTATATGAAAAGGCAATGTGGGCTTATGTGCAGCAGGCAATAAGGTAAAATTGTAAGGCTCGAATAACACAAAAATCTTGCTCGTGATTAAAGTTTTATCGAGTTAAGACATGTGAAGAATAACAATTCAAAAATGCATACTCAAGACCTATTTGAGATGATCTTTGAAACTAGATGTCACTGATGTATTTCTAAAATCTATAATCATTGCAAAATAGCAAAAAAGTGTGAAGTTTCTCCTTTAAAGTGTAGATCCAGCATCATCCGTTTCCTTTATTGTTCACTCTTTCTGTTGCAGTTAATATTATTGGCTCTTCATCAGCAATTCAGTTATCCTTCTAAAGGCTGAAATACTATTAACGATTATGCAACAAAAGTAATTCTCCACATAAAAATAACACAAAAAGGATAAAAAAATCAAAATACCCAGACTGAAATTATCTTGCAGCACATAGTCAACTTAACAAAACTTATGGCATACCCATTAAAGCCACGAACTGCAGCAGCAACTATATCTCTGATTCAAGATTTGTATACATTTGCCGTTCTACATTCCTCCTCAAAAATCCGATTTAATTAACAAACAAAAAACATATGTAAAAAATAAAAACAACGAATTTAATTCGTAAAATTATATCCAAAGTTGCACTGTCTGAGCTAAAAGTGAATTGAAACTTTAAAAAAAAAAAGCTTGTAAGCACTGAATCCCATGAAAGCATAGGTACAAGTACAACCACTCGAATAGAAGCTATAGTGGTTGGTAAGTCTAGTACGCAATATTATAATATTGGTGTACAGGAAGAAATAGAGGAAATATTATCAAATTCGAATTCGGAAGGCTGATTAGGGATGAAAATGGAATTTCTAGAAATGCACCGTGAACTTGTCCTTGTATCCACCGAAGAGATTGGCCTCGCTCTGACATATATGTGTATTCTCTCTATTTTCTCAGTATCTCTTCATGCTCAAGCTTTCTCTAGAAATAGGACAGGCCGGGAAGGAGAAAATGGTTCTTTTTATTTTCCCGCCTTTATAAAGCCCACACCCCACCTTCGATCCCATGTTTGTTTTTTGAACTATAGTTGTATATATACACGACTTTTACCGAGTTTATGCGCTTAAATTTAGATCGATCATGCTATTTCTCTTTCCACGTCTTTTTGAACGCGACTCAAATTTCGAGAAGTTCAAACTTCAAAATCATGTTTGTCCAAGATTTTTAAAAGAATAATGCCGTGTATAGGGCAGTTTTTCACAAGGCCTTACAGGCCCCTCACGAAGGGGCGGTCCCCACATGTATTTAAAAAAAAAAATGGCACGGTCCCTACTCATGTCTGCCTGGCAAGGGACCTGTTAACCAGGTCCTTATACTTCAAGCATGATTCTTTTTAAAATTTATTTTTCTTTACTCATTTTTACAATCTGTTTGTTTCCCATTTTCTCTCCATTTTTAGAAAAACTATCATCGTCGTAGGGCCCTACTTTGCCGGAATTGTTGACTTCCATCTCACATTATTCTTGAAGTTGGTGCTCCAACGATCACAAAATTCATTTTCTACAGCTAAAAAATGGGCAACAAACAAAAGCTCAATCATATATTTAATAGATTCAAAAAATTATTAAAAAAGTAAACTTAATTTGTCATTGATATGCATTAAAAAAATAAATTATCGATTTTGACTTAGTTTTAATCAACTTTTTTAGTTAAACCAAACATGGCTAAATATTGATGCTGAAAATCAAAGGAAAAAATAGGATCTCAAGTCATTGACTTTGGCTCAATTCGAGCACCCATGAATACTAAAAACTACATTACCTACATTACAGAGCATGTTCGATTATACTATAAAAAATATAGATTTCTAGCAGCTTTTATGTACAAACATGTATAGAAACTTTCTACCCAAGTGAGAAACTATGTCACGGTAGAATACCTTCATAACACTACTCTCAAAATCATGTAAGTTAAAATTTTAATTAAAATTTCAATCTCATGATCTTTCAAACTGCACAATATTATCACAAATCACACCAAAAAAATAAAATGCCCAAACGACTAAATAGTAGTAGATGATATCATAATATGCAATGAAAATCGATCCAGTGCTATTTAGTCATTTGGACATTAGTATATAATGTACAATGAAAATCTTATATACTAATGCCTCTGCCTGGGAGCACTTTTAATCCGAATTCTATTAGATTTTGACGTATTGATCAAAATTTTCCTAATAAAATAATTGACCCAGAGCAACGACCATTTGAATAGGTGTAGTAGAGTAAGATTGCATTTTAACTATGTAACAGTTTACCCTCCACATTTCTAGCAGAATGACATGACTATCCTCAACGATCTTATACTTAATAGCAATAAAGGGCAAAAATGGCAGTTGGCAAGTGCAATCATATTTGACTCGTCAATTTTTATGAGCGTGTGCGGTGGCAGAAGTGGGGCTCATTTCAACAGTCAAAAAATCAATTATTTATGAAAAAGAAGAGCTCGCTGACGGAGGGAGGCTAAGGAGATAGTTGTAAACAATACAAAATAAGAAAACAAGAGCCAAGGCTGAATTTCATCAAGAGAAGTAAAAAAGATTAAGCCACTCGGGTTTTATCAGGTGTTCTTTATTCTATTCTAACACCACAGATACGTTTCTCCCGTACATATTACATAAAAGCATGATATTTACATATTATTATACGGAGATGCATAGCAAGAAAACTTTTATACAGGAAAGCATTGTTGTAAATTCTATACAACGAATCCACATTCAGACATGAACTCCGATTCTTTGAGCAACCTGCATAGCAATGGAAGCATTATAGACAATGAAATGTTCCAATAATAATTTCAGCCACACAAGTGCAAGTTTGGTACGCTGTATTAGACAAAACGGGACAAGACTTTAGCTTCTTTTCCTTTCTTAATAATGTCTAGTCATATCTAATCCTCATGATTACCACGAACTTGAAATATGTTGGTCTAAATAAGGATAACACACATTTTTTCTAATAGGACATGGCCTACAATGCAACATATGTTCTCTCTTTTGAACATATGACCAAGACTTAAATAGTAATACAAGATATAAATTCTTCAAATACCTCTCTAAAGGAGGTAACATCGGCTCCCCAAAGCCAGGCATCACAACCTGCGTCTCTTGCACCCCACATGTCATTTCTACGATCATCCCCGACATGTACAGCATCCTCGGGTTGTATTCCCAATAACTCGCAAGCTTTCAAAAATATTGTAGGATTTGGTTTCTCTGCCTCAACCTATTTCGAGAGTAGATAGTTGTGCCAAATGTGCATATCAAGAATGAACGAGCAAATGAAGTTACAACAACAATAGAAATAAATTAAGCCTCATCCAACTAAATTTGGGTTTGGCTACACGAACCCGTTTGGGCCATTCTGTTGGATCTACTGGGAGATTGGAAAAAGAAATTAAAGAAAATAAAAATGAAACATTGACACTTACTTCAGCTGAAACAGCCACAGCATCAAACCAATGATCGCACTTCAAAGCCCTCAACAGTGGTCTTAAGCGCGTATCGAAATTTGACACGACCGCCACTTTCACTCCAGCTGTTCTAAGAGCTTGGAAAGCTTTCTCAGCATCCGGATCACAAAGGTGCCAAGCCTGTTGTAGAATTAAGCGATATAAATATGAGAGGTTATACGTGCCTATTTGAATTAAAATGGTGATGGTGTAAACTCGGGCAAAAGAAGGTCCAGCTATCATTTCCATATATTTTTTTGAACAAAAGTCCAATCAGATTGAAAGATCAAAGTGGCTACTAATGAATGTCTCAAGTAAGCCAACCTTTTCAGTTGTGTAATAGTTATACAGCTCCTCAAAGTACTGAGAATCAGAACAGCCAGTTGAGGAACTCACTATGTATTGCCAGAATGGTCTCCCATCATTCACATATCTGCAATATAATAAGCTATATCTTCAGAATTTTCCCACGACACAAATGCTAAATAATTATTACTAAAAATGGAAAATTTTCTAATTTCGCCAGTAAAGCAACGTCAGTTAAACGGGCCAAATTTTGTCAAGGAAAATGCAATAGAAACAACTGGTCAAAGCATGCTATCAACAGATACCCAGAATCTAAATGAGGTTTAATAATAAAAAGAAATAATGAACAAAAGATATGAAAAGATCTGATTTGCATCTCCTGTACAACTTCAGGAGCAACAAGTGCACAAAATCTTCAAGAGATAGCTATTGTGATTAATGCAGTGTCAAGTTAAAAACGAAATTCAGCAATGGGGTGTCAAATTTTAAGACAATGTAGTACTTTACGGAGAGAAAAGTTAAAATATACTAATGCTATTAAGGGCCTTTGACATTTTCATCAAAAATGTGATTTGATCTCCTCAATCATTTCATAAGCACTATGCAATATGGGACTATATTATTGATTTCTGACCACATTTTCCATAAAGCCCTCTTATCTCTTCTTTCTTCGAACTTTGCTAATGGAAGAAGGAACTGAGAAGATAAATTATTTTGAATTATGCAAGTCGAATTGTACTAGTGCATGAAAAAAATTGGATGGAATGTACCTTTTCCCTTTCCTCCCCTTCACAGTATAGAAAAGTGATATTGTTTTCATTTTTATTGTTACATGAGAAACTAACTTGAAATCACAAATAAATGAAATGCCTGGGTGAGAGAGACGTCAAAAGGGCAAGAGGTTGACGTAAAAATACAACAAAGAAAAGAAAATACAAACGAATTAAATGCTCAGGCCAGCCTCTGGTGAACCCCGAGAAAGGCAACCAGGGAAACAGAGAGAAAAAATATCCTTTCAAATGTTTTCATAATATATACATAACAACTTACTCAACAACAAAAATACAAGGAAAAATTGAGTTAGTAAATTATTCCTGTTTGATGGTTTAATTTAGACATAAATGCCACAAGCAAAAAAGTTTTCACGCGAGAAGCTAAAACCCTCAAATATTGTCCAAGAAAAGCAATAATCTGCACGTTGCAGTTTGCCACAGTTCCATCACTTAATTTACATTATAGGTGCAAGTCAAAGTTTCATAGAAACACAATCACGTGCAGCCTCAGAAGGGATAAAGCTAGCTTAAGACAACAAAATCAGACGAAAATCAAATTCAAAATCATTAAAAGCAAAATATCACCTGAGGCGCGATTTACCCCAAGGCTGCTCATAAGCCCATCTGTACCTGTTCAATATCTCACCCTCACAATACTCAACTCCATACTTTTCCCCAATTTGTCTATAAATCTACATCACAAGAAGAAATAAAACAAAGAAACAATTGATTGTTTTCAAATTCGAAGTTACAAGAAGAAAGTTGAATTTGTAAGTAACTCTACTAGTAATTCAATGCAACAAAGAAAAATTCGCAGAGAAAATAGAATGCCAAAACTTAATCACTAGATACAATAAACATGGATAAAACAGGGGTGTATAAAAGCTCATTCTGGTACTAAAGTAAATGTATATAATCAAGAATGATAAGAAGAAAAAAATAGATAATTTTGTATTATAGAGAGAGAGAGAGAGAGGGAAAAAAACAGTGTACTCCAAAACAAGAAATTTGATCTCGAATCTTGCCCCCAACAAAATATAAAAGAAATAGAGACAAAAAAAAGTCTGAAAAGCCTACTCTGGTAGTGTAGAAAATGTAACATTGTAAATAATAATAATAAAAATGTAAAATTGAACTCCAAAACAAGAAATTTGATCTTGAATCTTGCCCAGAAAACAACATGCATGCAAATTGCCTCAATCACAAAAGAAGATCTGAAAGTGTCCTGTCACCAGCTATAAAAAGAAATTATATGACGCAAATATACAAACACGAACCTGGGCCATGGGCTGGGAAGGAACAAGTAGAGTGCCCACTGCGTCGACAAAGAGGGCTTTATGGGTCAACCCGCCATACAGATTCCTCCGGTAATCCTCGTACTCCTTCAACAATCCGAATAATCTGGACCCATTCAACAGCTCATCAGATGGTGAAGCCGTTTCGCCCTCAACCGCCGCACTTACAGCTGAGCTCGAGAAAAAGGAACAAGACGATAAAGATTCGGACTCTCTAAACGGGTCGAGCCGGAAACCATTTCTGGATCCACGAGCAAGAGCGGAACAATGCGTTTTTGCGGTGAAGAGTTTAAGGATCTTGGTTCTTGTTGTTAGAGCCATTCTTTCAAACGTTTCTACATTTTCATGTTTTCTTATATAAATAAATTTCAATAATGCGTATTTGAGAGAACATATTATGAGGTAACTTTTTGTTAAACGTTCCCTTTTTAATAAAATGACATTCTTTATAAAATATTAATTTTATTTATTTTTATAAAAAAAATCCTTTAATTAAAACAACCTCTATACTTAACCTTCAATTTTGACCTAAATCAGTAAAAATATATTCTAATTTGGTCTATAGATGTAAAAAATGATAACTAACGTAAATAAAATACGAACAATTCTTTTATTGGTCGACTACATACGTTGATATTAAAATTCAAGAATTACAAAAATTAGTTAGAAATCAAAAAAGAAATGTCAAACATCTCACATTCTTAATTATACTTTCATTCAGTATAAAATTATACGTCAACATGAATCCTAATAAGTAAATAATAATCCAAAGTTGCGCGTTTTGAGTTGAATTTAAATTATTTCTATGAATTACATATTTCAAATGATAATTATTTAAGGTAATAAAACATAAATTATTGTGGAAATATATTTGGTTGGATAATGATGTGTATTTTAAAACAAACTAAAGAAAAAAGATCACTGAGGTGGCTAACGAATAAGGTAGTTTGAAATATGTGTCAGCAAATTCCCATCACAGCATGGGATCCCATCTCACAAAGATAAGGCCCACCTTTCAACGTCAAATACGTGGGACCCATTCTTCTTCTAAACTTGTAATCTAATTACTAGTCTATGTCTATCTGAAACCTGGTTTCCTCTGACTGGCTGGCTGCACAAAAAGGAATAGCATCGTGTTTAATTTTTATTTTTTAATGTTACTCTTTCAAATATATCATGTTGAAATAGAATAATGATGGGTGTAAGTCATGTGTGGATCATGCTCAAATATCATTATTGTTCACACAATGAAAAAAATGTTTTTTTAAAACTGGTTAATAGTGTCTTGTTACGTGGCACAGTATAAAAATAATGTAAAGAACAATGTAAATGTAACATGAAAGAAAAATATTTGTTGAAATAGAATTATAATTTGCAAGTTTGCTAGATGAATTATAGATTTTAGTATGTAAAATAATCATACTCAACGTATAATTCCTGATTTGATGTTAACTCCTGTTTGATGGTCATTTTTCTGAAAAATATTGTTTTCAATAGTGAATTTTTAAAGAATGTGTAATTAAAAAGGAAGAATTTTTAAACTTACATTTAAAATATTTTATTATGTGAATGTGTTGTTGAAAATGAGTATATAAAAAAAGAGTTTTGAAAGAATTGGAGACAAACATGGGCTTAGTTGGATTGTTTGACAAAGTTTTAGCAGATTTTAATGAAAATGAATGAAATATACTATAGAAGAATTGATAAAAATTGTAGATATCATGATACTTTTTATTAAAGTTGAAATTTGCTTAGTTAATAAAGTTGATAATATCAATATAGTACTTAGAACTCAATGAGATGAATGAGTATTTAATTCAAAAGAAAAAAAAAACACTTCTTACGAGTTTGAATTGATGTGGCTTTGTATAACAAAGGAAAACACAGTCGTACAATTATCGTTGCTTCTAGTTGAAAATAACAAGCTGTATAGGACGTAATTTTACAAATGACCTTTTTTATTTTTGTTACTTGAAATGATTTTGAAAAATAAGTAATCTATCAGTCTTGTCATTATATCTCAAGAAGTAAAATGAATCATAAATCTCTATACGCCTAAGATTCTAGAAATTTATCGAGAGTTAGAATAGATTTATTTATCGAATCGAGGAATCCCTTTTAACTAAAAAAAAAATTATGTAGGGTATTTTTCTATTCTTTCTACGCTGCAATGTCTTCAACCAAAACAAATCTATTTTTTCTTCATATTTTCTAATGTTCTCAAAAAAGTGTTTTAAACATTTTTTTGGTATTTATTTTCCAATTTTCTAATTCTTAAATGATGTTTTTTTTTTCTCTTTTGTTCACGAAGTCCGCAAATTAATTTATCTTTTGAACTTTCGGACTTAAATTTAATTGTTTTTATATCATTCAGGTTTCATATCCATTAAAAATTTCTTATATCAAGCAAGATTTGAAATTTCGAAAGTCTTAACAAAATGCTAGTGAGAATATTTGGCTAGAATTTTATACGTGGCCCTCGTGGGATTCCAATAAGTTGATTGGAAATTGAGAAATACAAGAGTAATTGAGGTAAAAAAAAGATTAGAGTTAAGGGTGAAGAAATATCTTAGACAGAGACTTGTGGTAGAAGTGGTTAGGGACCCAACCAGAGGCAAAG
This sequence comes from Fraxinus cuspidata, assembly GCA_903798385.1. Classification (NCBI taxonomy): domain Eukaryota; kingdom Viridiplantae; phylum Streptophyta; class Magnoliopsida; order Lamiales; family Oleaceae; genus Fraxinus; species Fraxinus cuspidata. The sequence continues at coordinate 10,401 of CAIGRP010051255.1, forward strand.
TAGAGGCTTGAATTGAACACGGCCTTCATCATAAACCAAACCAAATGTAGCCACAAGTTACATGAATTATCGAGAGTTAGAATAGATTTATATATCGAATCGAGGAATCCCTTTTAACTAAAAAAAAATTATGTAGGGTATTTTTCTATTCTTTCTACGCTGCAATGTCTTCAACCCAAACAAATCTATTTTTTCTTCATATTTTCTAATGTTCTCAAAAAAGTGTTTTAAACATTTTTTTGGTATTTATTTTCCAATTTTCTAATTCTTAAAATTTATGTTTTTTTTTCTCTTTTGTTCACGAAGTCCGCAAATTAATTTATCTTTTGAACTTTCGGACTTAAATTTAATTGTTTTTATATCATTCAGGTTTCATATCCATTAAAAATTTCATATATCAAGCAAGATTTGAAATTTTGAAAGTCTTAACAAAATGCGAGCGAGAATATTTGGCTAGAATTTTATACGTGGCCCTCGTGAGATTCCAATAAGTTGATTGGAAATTGAGAAACACAAAAGTAATTGAGGTAAAAAAAAAAGATTAGAGTTAAGGGTGAAGAAATATCTTAGACAGAGACTTGTGGTAGAAGTGGTTAGGGACCCAACCAGAGGCAAAGTAGAGGCTTAAATTGAACACGGCCTTCATCATAAACCAAACCAAATGTAGCCACAAGTTACATGATTGACATCGACATTTCAACCATAACATCGCATTTTTCTTTGAAACGAGAATTTGGAGGGAGTCGATGATACTAAGTCTTGAAGTTCAATCTTGAAATGTTGATTTTATTAAGAGGAAAAACGTGTTTCAGAATGCTATCTCATTTTACAAAATACTAAAGATTAGAGTT
>CAIGRP010051256.1:0-29577 GCA_903798385.1 Fraxinus cuspidata
TGATAGAAGTTTTCGTTGTGTTGTGGTTTTAATACTGATAAAGACCCTTGATTTGTCCTAAATTTTGCACTGTATTATCATTAATTAATTAGTCTTGACTACATAAGTCTTACATAGGGTCTTGGTAAAAAAATTAAATGCTGATGCAACTTATACATTTAATTGGAGATTCTATAAGCACGAGATGAAGTAGACATAATGTCTTACCTCAATATATAGAAAAAGGAGGGCTAGGTTGAACTTCATTATCTCTTTAGCAAAGCATCAACACCTAATCATCTATGTCCTGTCTTTTTTTAAAAAGAACAAAGAGACCTTCAAACGCAAATCATCATTTCTCTTTTTCTTTACGTTGAGTAGAAAGGGAAACAACACATTGACTATTCATTTTTATATTTAAGTTGGTTGCTGGAGTTGAAAAGCTTGTTGAAATCATCCAGCAACTAGTAAGCAGTGTTATTTTTTATACTTCTTAACAATTTTCGAAAGTTACAGGTCATGAATTTAAATTGTCTTTTATCGTGTTTTGTTTATAGGAGCAAGGTGATCTAAAGCTTTGTGTAGAGGCTTTGGAGTCTAAGAGAACTTTTCGACATGTTTCAACAATTCAAAGTACAATTAGAGATGTGAGTCAGTTTCATACCAATTTATAGCTCAACCCAACAAAGCCTTGTCCATACCTATATGACAACTAATATCAAGTTGGTCGTAAGATTTAACTATGTTAGGTATGCGTCATGAGCTATTCTTTTCGTATTGACAGGTGCTCCACATTCTTATTTACTGTTATTATTTTTTTCTAGGTGATCTAAATTTTTTTTATTCTTCGTTTTTTCTAGGATTTCTTCCCGAGGTTTTTCTCGTCTTTTTCTCTTATATGACTCTCTTAAAGATATAAATGTGAATAAATGTAATATTTGGTTTCTTGTTTGCTTGTATAGATATGAATATAGATATGGATAGTGAAATTGAAGCTATCAATGAAACTCTGTCAACAACAAATTTAGAAAAAAGTGCAACTTATCTTCCTCCACTTCCAAAATCATGTTTATGGAAGAGGAAAAATAGGAAATCTTCAAATGTGTGTGAACACTTCACTATTATAGGAGATCCAAAAGATGAAGATGTTAAGTGTACGTGCAACTATTGTGGTCATGATTATGCTTGTGGGGCTAGGAAGTGTGGGATAAGTACCTTAAGGAATCATTTAGTTCTTCATTATAAAAAGTATTCAAGAATAATAGAAGATAAAAGGCAAAAAAGTCTAACTGAGGGTGATGAGAACAATCTTATAGTTATTGGCTTTAATAAAGAAGAATGTAAACTTGCATATGCTAAGATGATAATAATTGATGAGCTACATTTCAGCTTTGTCGAATGTTAGGGGTTTATAAAATTTTGTCAAGCAGCACGTCCGAATTTTGATCCTCGTTCTCGTATGACTATTGTTAGAGATATTTATCTATTGTATTGGATAAAAAATTGCAATTGAGAAAGATCTTCCAACGTCAAAGAGTTTCTCTTACTACTGATACTTGGAGTTCTATTCAAAACATTAACTATATGTCTCTTACTACACACTTTGTTGATTCTGATTGGAAGCTTCATATAAGGATTTTGAACTTTTGTGCGATTGCTAATCATAAAGGTGAACCATTGGTAAAGCTATTGAGAATTGTTTGCAATTATGGGATATTGAGAAAGTGTTTACAATCACGATTGACAATGCATCTGCAAATGAAATGATCATTTCTTATCTCTAGAGAAAGATGATTGGTAGGAGTAGGGATAAGTGTGTTTTGGATGGAAAATATTTGCACATGAGGTGTTGTGCACATATTGTTAACTTGATTGTATGTGAATGATTGAAGGAAGCACATGCATCAAATATTAGTATTTGCAATGTAGTAAAATATGTTAAATCTTCTCCTACTAGAGAACAAAAGTTCAAGGAGTGTACGAGTCAAGAAAAAATTGAATTACTTGTGTTTTTGGATATATCAACCAGGTGGAATTCCACATATTTGATGTTGGAAGCCGCTTTAAAATTCCAAAAAGCATTTGAAAAATTAGAGGAGGATGATGTACAATATTTTAATTATTTTTAGGAGTATGATGGTGGTAGAAGAAGTGGTGGAACTCACAGAACTTCTGACTAAGAAAATACTTTTGTTTTTGTGAAGTTTCTCCAAGACTTTTATGAAGTAACTTTGAAGTGTGGTACTACCACATTGCATGTGAGCTCTAATATTTATCTTCATGAAGTATGTTCAAGCAAAATAGAAAAATGGAGTAAAAGTGATGATTATCTTTTGAGTGATATAACCACTAACATTAAGAAAACATTTGACAAGTATTGGAGAAAAATGAAAAATGTTAACAAGTTGTTGTTGACAGCTACTGTACTTGACCCAAGATATAAATTGGAGTATGCTGATTTTTGTTTTAGTGATATTTATGATGATAAGAAAGTTGCTCGTAATATGACAAATATTTTGAAAAACAATATGATGTCTATTTATGATTGGTAAGTGAGATGTGAAGCAAGTTCTAGAAGCAATCAAGTATCTAGTGATATGAATTCTTCAAGTGTGGTTTCTTCTACTAAAGAAAGTTCTACTTTAACGGTTTCTCGTAATCGTGTTTCTAGGTTTAAGAGAAAAAAGCAGCAAAAGATTTGGTCGAACTTAAAAATGATGTTGATAGATACTTGTTGGACGCTTATGAAGATAGAGAAGATAGTGATTTTGACGTTCTTGACTGGTGGCGGGTTAATGAAAATAAATACGGTACTTTGTCCAAACTCGTAAGAAACGTTTTGGTAATTCAAGTGTCTATAGTGGCTTCAGAAAGTGCTTTTAGTATTGGAGGAAGAATCCTTAATCCATTTCGTAATTCTTTAACCCCCTAGGATGGTGGAGGTTTTGGTCTGTGTCCAACTAGCTTAAAGAGTTTTCAATAATGGAGAGATTTTTTATTGACGATGTTGAGGCATATAAGAGAAAATTGTGATTTATTCAATTTTAGTTGATTGTGTTATATGAATGAAAAATATTATTCCATTGAAAATTTCTTATTGAAATGACAAAAGTATTATTTATATTTAAGCCAATTAATGGATTGAGAAGTCTCAAATAAATTTAGTGCTAAAAAAAAAAAAAAAGATGATCCAGTTGGACTCGACCCGATTTGAGTTTGGTCGGTTTAGGGTTAGGAACTAGGTCGGGTCAGTTTTGGGCAAGACCCGACCCTACCCATTGCCCACCCCTAGTGGAGAGATAGAAGAGAAGAACGAGAATTTTTAATGAGTGGAGTAGGGTGGTGTGAGTTATTAATGGTGTGTTTAGTGAGTAGTAAAATGAGAGAATGCATTTTTTTGAAGTGATGTGATGAGGAATATGTGGTTGAAAAAGAAAGAAAAATTATTGGTGTAATGGAAAATATTATTTTATTGAAAAATGTGTGGTTAAAAATGAGTAGAAGAAGGTGTGGTTAAAAATAAGTAGAAGAACGATAATGAAAAAAATAATGTGAATCAAACAGGGGATAACTTGAATTTTGAAATATGTAACATAAAATATTATTTATGAAATGCTAACTTTAAAAATAGCTCTAGTTGTAATTTCCACTTCCAACAATTTAACATGTCCTAATTTGACTAAGATTACGGTTCTCATTCCTTATGGAACTCTATTTTACACATAATTTAGGTCTATAAATAGGGATCTACATTTAATTAAAAATGGGATGCTAGAGTTACAATCTTAAGGCAAAGTTATACATTCAATATATTTAATCCTCAATAATTATATCTCAATTTAGGATTTGAAGGTTGAAGAACACCATTTGTCAAGAGATTTACAATCATCCAAAAAGAGATTGAAGACCCGTTATTAAGAATTGGATACCGAAGAACAATAATTGCTTGGATTATTTCCTTCCTTTATTTTAATGAACCTAATTATTTTTCTTATCCTTTTGTTATTTAAATTTAAAATTTATGATTGGCCAAATAATTGGTCATTAGAATGAATGATATAGCTTAGGTGAATATTTATTTAAATCAACTGATTTTATGAAACTTTGATTATGTGTTGATTACTTATTATGTTATAAGTGATATAGGTATTATAAGAGATCGAGAAATGTTTATAGGCTACACTATCATGATCCAATTCCTAAATTTAAATGCTTTTACATACGTATAAATTTACAATGATAAATAGTAAATTGGGACATGAGAATAGGTATAGTTTTGCTCGGAAGAGAGTACTAACTAATATCGGTTAATGCAATTATTAATACTTATGAAAAATGTGTTGAACGAATTTGAATTGAATGAATATTAAATAGCCTACGTGAAATAGAAATTCCTAACTGCTTCCATAAGTCTTCACAAATTAGGTAAGTAAAATAAATTTAGCTTAGGTTAGTATAAATTAGTTAGAATAAAAACTCACTCTTGATTTGTTAATAGTTTACTACATTATATTATGATAAAAATTGATAGTAATTAATAGTCTCTATAGGAATGATATCCGAACGCATATATCTGATTTATTACTAGTTACGATTCATACATTTGCGAAATCAATCGAACACATTCAAATATTATTGGTTTAATTTTATCAACTATTTCTGAAATTTACACTAAAATCACTTAAACCACAAAACTTTAAGTTGTTCCATTTACATATCTGAAGCATTAAAAATTGCTTCAAGTACACGAACCACTATGCTTTATTTTGGTATCTATTTTTAAAAGGTTAGTGATGCAAACAAATTATTTTTAAAGTGCCATGTTTCGATTATCCATGTAAGATTATATTCCACTGTGTTAGAACTTAGCCCTTCCAAATCTTTGGTCGACAATTGAATTTGATTGCATAGTGGAGTGATGATCAAGCCTTTGGAACGTAGACGTCACATCTCCCTTGCAAAACACCAACTCCACCTTAATTGACTTAACCATTGCTATCTGACCTTGTGAAATAAGTTTGGGAGTGAATGAACTCGCTAAGGGTTAGACAATTGTGTGTTTGAATCTCATTATAATATAATAATTTTTTTAGAATAGTGATTGATGGGAGAATGTGTGGTAAAAAAGTGATGAAAAGTTTTAGATTCGTGTGTAATATTATTTTATTTGGAGAATGTGTGATTGAAATGAAAAAAAGAAAAAAACAAGAATGAGAATGTTATTAAATTGGGTGTCAAACATGGGCTGATTTGAGTTCAGTATGTGAAATTCTAAGGGTCCGTTTGATTGGAAAAATGGAAAATAGGTGAAAAGAGAACGAATTTTAGAGAAAATAATTGTTTAGAACTTGTTTTTTCGGGAATTTTCTATTAATTGTGTTTGATTAATATAATTTTCACCTGGAAATTTTGAAATTTTGGATCTTTTCGGGTTCGTTTGACTTTGTTTCACATGGAAATTATCCATTAAAGAGAAAAAAAGTTACAATTGGGAATATAATTTGTTTCCAATTGCAAAATAAAAAAATAAAAAATAAAAACTGAAAAATCATTTTTCCACCAAAGTGAATTCAATGAAAAGTTGGAAAAAGGGTCACGTGGGGGGATTGGGGGAAAACAAATTGTCAAGAAAAAATTGGTTATCAAACAAGGCAAAAGTTGAAACTTGAAAATAGTTCCATGGAAAATGGTTAACATCAAACAGGTCCTAAATAGAACTAGCTATGGTGAAGAAGTTTAAATTGGGCAATGACCCTTGCCTAACACTCTAATACCAATAAGGCACCCTTGTGATAACCTGTACTTATGATAAGGCACCCTTGTAAGTTAAAGTACACGTGTAAGGAGTGGTTGGAATTCACGAGTGAAGTATCGAAACTCTATGGGATTGGGGTATTCAATTATTTAAGCTTGATTGTTAACCTTGGCTATTTGACCGTATTCAAATGTCGATCGAAGGCTAGAGAGGTCTAGGTGCAAATACGAAGAACATAAAGCATCGATAAGTATAAAAATCTTTAATGAAGATTTATTTAATTTTTTCTATTTAATTGTATACGTAAATTTGTTTTATTATGGGGCAATCAAAAGCATGACAATCTACCAAGTTGCATTTCCTTAACATTCTCCCTTCTGTAGTTTAACTTTGATTTGATCGATGGCGAACAAAAATTTAAGTTTTGAAGTGTTAGTAACTAATAAATGATACGTGTATTTTATACACTTATTTGAGCACTAAAATATGGACATTTCGTAATTCTTTTAATGAAATTATAGCTTAATTTATTATATAATACGTTATTAATTGAAACTCGATAAATGGAGGTGGAATTGAAATAAAGAAGCGAAAAATGGCAAGATCCAAAGTTTGGGGACTAAAGTGTAAATACTCAAAAGTTGTGTCGGACCTCACGATAAAAAATTGAGAATGCTAGGAGTCAATTGGATATAATTAGAAATAAAAAATGAATGAAATATGATCAAAATATTTTCACAAATCAATTTTCAACCACACAAATATGTTCTATACTTTTAAGAGGAGATTGAGACTCATTTATGATATAGTAAACATTCGAATTGGAAAAAGCAATCTAGGATAAAGTTGTAACCCATTGAGTTATCTTTCTAACTCACTTTTAATCACCTCAATTGAATATTGGAAGAGAGTGTTATGATAAAGATATTGAAGGATGTGCAGTCCTGAAAATCTTCCCGAAAGCAGGTGCAGCAGTGCCACCATATGGGCGCTTAGGCACCACAACAGCAAAAATATTAATCGAATGGTGGTGCCACCTAGCATAATGCCGCAGCGCCGTGATGCTACTCACATGATGCGTAGTCACCGCATGATGTGTCCCATGGTACGAATTTTTGGCACGTTTAAAGCCTAGAAAGACTCAATCAGGGAAAAACATTAGGAAAAATATAAATACAAAAGGAGAGGCACTTGAGAATAGTTCCACACATTGAGAAACAAGCGATACAACTTGAGAATTATGATAGTAATTCAATGGAGGAAAAAATCAAGAAATCAAGGTTTTGAAGATTGATTGGAGCAAGAAGATCATCTCAATGCAAGATTTATCCGCTTATTTTCATCTTTATTCAAAATTCAGTGATATACTCAATGAATATCCATTGTTTTTCTTCTTACATTATGAGTAGCTAAATCATTTATTAGGGGGAACAATATAATCCATTTGAAACAATTTATTTCTTTTATTCAAAATTCTAGTTTTTTTCAAAGCATATGTGTTGGTTTTATTCATGAGCTTAATGCTTTGAATTACTTGACCAATAATTTAATGATTTTGTGAATCTATTACGAATCTAAATGTGTGTTTAGATTTAGACACATAGTAAAATTTGATAATTTATTATAATACGTAGAGATACTTATGTTAATTATTGCGGTAGCTACATGAATTCTTAGAACAAAAATTACGTTTAACTAAAATTGATTTACATAGAGATATGAAATTTAATTAATTAAATAGACTTAATGAGAACTCGAGATGGGTAAATTGAATACGATAGAAAAATTCAACCGAGCACTATATTAGATTTGTGAATCTTGATTTAAGAATTAAAAGTAATTAATAGATGAAATTGTGAGCCCTGAACCATTCTATATTTGAAGCCCTAATTCAAAATTTGTTTCATTTAGATACATTCTAGTTGTTAGTAATAGTTAGATCAAACATTCACAAAAATCATACTTGTTTTCATTCATCAAATAGAAGTTAGAAAGAGTAAATTAAGTATTAAATTATAGTTCTTATCTGAACGATAATCCGGGCTCAAATGTTCATTATATTACTTTTTACACTATCGTACACTTATCATAGAAAAAAGCAACAATACACTCATTTTGACTCTTAAACAAGATAATTTGTTAGTATTTTGCATGTTTTGATTTGAATATTATTGATTTTTGTTCATTTTATGATTTAGGAAAAATCCTCGAATTGGAGCGACAATGGCAAAATCGACAAGAAAATGAGGTTTGGGAGTAAAGATTGGGATCTGAGCATTTGAGGATGAGAAATAAGAGAAAAACGAGAAGAGACAAGATGCTTTGAAGTGCTAATGAAGAGCGGAGTGAAGGACCAAACACTTTAAAGTCGAAGAAGCGAAATGAGAACGTAATACATACACAAGGTGGGGAAATTAAATCACAAAGTTTTCTACAAATATCTCTGCTTGTGAAATGATATACCATGAAAAATATTATTTAATGAAGAGTTCAATGCTTTTTACGAATCACAATTCTGATTTGCCTACCAAAAGTTATGGGCAAATTACTGAAGACCACTCGAACAGAGCTCGGAGCTCGCTGGTGTAAGCCCTGCCTGCATAGAACAAAAAGGGCTCACTGGTACGAGCTTCCAGCTGGGAACTTTTGACTCTTCGACTAGATTTTGACGGGCAACTTTGTCCTCCTTTTGCTCAATTTTTCTAGGGTAACAGGACCACTATATAAGGACTTCTTTTCCCAACCATAGGAAGCTTTTGCTTTGGAAATTTTTGGAGACTCGAGAAGGGGGCTTTTATTCTTTAGGAGAGAAAAGAAAGATGAAGGATAAATCACGTTTCTAAAATGACACTTCTTTAAGTTGGGGGCAATTCGGTAATTATGTTCTCACAGCTAGGGGGAGAAAAAGTTATACAAAAATAGACATGAGATATTTTGATTAAAATGTCCTAGTATCATCATATTTGACTTTCATTATTGAAGGAAAATATTCATTCTCCAGTGATTTATTATGAATGTCAGTTCTCACAAAATTAAGGTTTCGAGACTTTCTCACGGGATATTAGTGACACTTTACACACGTGAGTTGTTTATACAATTTACTTCATACAGCTTTAGAACATATTATGTGGTAAGAGTTTATTGTTCATAAATTATACATGTATAAGTAACCAAATAATTGTTCATGTGATCACGTGATTTGAGTTTTCATGTCATGATATTGTGTTTAAAATGTGTTATTTTTAAGAGAGAACCAACGTGTATCTCGAGGTCAAGTTCAATCAATGTGCATAAGTAGTGCATTCCACCATTTGTTATTCATGATTATGTTCCTAGTTTTCTTTTGTTATTCGTGACAAAAAGGGGAGTGATAGTATTTATTTCTGTCGAGGAGAGGGAGTGGTATTTGGCTAGTATACATCTAATATTTTAAATATTGATATTGTATTTTGTATTTTGTATGATAGACATATGGAATTTTAAGTATTGATATTGTGTTTGGTGTTTTGTAAAATATTGATATCATATTTAGATGTTGTTCGGCTACTTTGATGTTCTATTCAATTGTCATGTTTTTACTTGCACTGTATATATGACCTAGTTAGGTGTTTTATTACCAGTTTCATCATGCTTTTACACTTTGTATTGTTTGAGTTGATATGTTTTAGGAAATAAGTATGACAAGCAATTGAGATGCAGTTTTGCATTTGAGTCTTTGGGTTGATAGAAGTTAGGTTGTGTTTATTGTTTAATTTTGAAATAAATGATTTTGCCACAGAATGTCAAAAGGGGGGTTTGTCGGGTCTAAAATGTATTGGCAAGTTCCATATCAAAAATTTCGTTTAATCGAGTTGTAACTAAAGTTGAGTTATCGGGAGTTGATAGTGCTTTTTGGAAAGAATCAAAGTCAGGTTAAGAAAATCAAGACGAGACAAAATTGCTCGTAGTCGCCAGGTGATCGCTCGAGCGGTTTTTACAATGACTTGATCGGTCGCTATGCGCCACATGACTGCTTGAGCAGTCTTATTAATTGGCCAAACCCTAGATCATGATTTGATTACTATTTACAATCCTAAACAACCTTATATACTTTATATTATAAATATCTAAGCCATAATTCGTTCCTATTATCTGTTGCGCATTTATTCATTCAAGAGAACATTGTGTAAAAGATCAAACATCAATTTCATAATTCTCTTGACTGAACCACAAGATCGGGACACAAAAATACCAAAAGATCAAACACCAACAAAATCATTTACCAAATAGCCTTCGAAGTTTCGAAGTTTTGGAGAGGTAACTAAAATTTCAATTTGTAAAGAACGAGTTTGTTCTGAAATTGATGTTGAAATGCACAACCAAGGAGTTCTTTAATGATTACGATTGGGTCGGAGTTTACTAAAGTTTAGTTGTGTCTCTACCAATTCTGTAAGTCAAATCTTTTCTAGTAGATTTTTTACTCGCTAAGAGTGCCCAATGGTTTTTTGTTTCTTGAAGAGTTCTTCAAGTGTTTTCCTTCTTAAACAATTCACGATATTGATTTATTTTTATGTTTTAATATTTATGATTAATTTACTGTTAGGGTTTAAATTAATTTTAATAATCATTTAAAGACTATAATTTCTCACTTATTGCATATTATTGATTGTTAATTTTAATTCCGCATAATACATATATTTACCCCTCTAGGTGTTAGTTGGATCGAATCTTCGTTTATTTCACATCAAAAACTTTATCACCACAATTTGTAATATCTTGTACAAGTTTATTGAAAACATTAAGACTATCATCTAATTCTTTGAAGGGATCAATTTTGAAACTGAATAAACTTTCAAGTAAGAAAAGTTTATGAGGAGTGGATGGTGTCAAGTAAAGTTCTTCCAAAATTTTCCAAAATTTTTCAGTTGAATCATGTTTACCAAATTTGCTAAACAAAATCAGATAAATGCACGATAATAGAGATATATGGAAGTTAGTCGTATTATTTTTTCGATCTTCAGTCATAGTAGAAGAAAACGATTTACTAATATATTTTGACACTTTTTTGTTGTACTAAAATTTCTTTCATCATTTTGTTATCAGCTAGAAAAGTCATCCTTATTATTAAAGACACCCAAGTAAAAGAAATGCATAGACATCTTAACACGTAAGACACGTATCATGTAACAACCTTCAAAGAAATAACCAGACAAAATATATCATAAAGGTTGCAAATATAAGATGGTCTAGATTTCCAGGTCTTCGTGAGATTTTAATATCTCAGAATAAGGAAACGTTTGAACGGATAGGTCTAGGTAATAGTTTTAATCAATAATCAACGCAACAACAATTATGGAATTACGAAATAGTCAAAATAGCCAAATCAAACAATATCATAGAGAATCGAAAAAAATAATCATAGTTTCTAATAATAGGCAATGGTTACCCACACACGATAACCCCAAACTTAATGGCTACCCCAAACGATGGTATGCTATTGCAGAAATTTAAAAGGGATCGGCCAATTTACCAGAGCTGATCAATTTGTGGTCCATACAAATTAGAGATGCAAATTTATTCTAAGGATTCACGCCCTTATTGCAAAAATTAGCAGAGGTAGGTTATAGGAGCACACTTTCAAGTCACAGCAATTTTACATATTTAATTTCAACACACATAGGAGCCAGCCGAGGCTCAGCTTCTAGTAATAAGAGCAGTCCAAGTCTCTGATACCAATTTGTAGTGATAATAGCACCCTCAACTGAACACAAACCATACAAGTTTGCCAAAATCAATTGAATAGCTATAGATCAAAACACTATAAATTGCAAGACCAATACTTCCCTTTGCAAAATCACGTTTGCACCAAAGGATGGATATCACAAGGCTCAAATCCACCCCAAACCACAAAGCCACCCAAAACTACAAAGCAACACCACTCTAAATTAAGTCAAGAATCTCACATAAAATTTACAAAGGAATAGTCAAAATCGAAAGCAGCCCCACGAAGGAGTCGAAAGCAGGTGAGACAGAGCAGCCACAGGTGTGCCAGCTAAAGGGGTGCAACACCGACACTCACGTCGATAGAGGGAAAAGGAGAGAAGGCATTCACATTTAGAAATAGGAGAAGGTAGCTACGGTCGAAGACCACAAGAGGAGACAACCGTTTTCTTATTAAAAAAAGGGCAAATGGACAAACCATATGAATGTAATGCCTCATACCAAAAATTGGGCCGCAATACATAGGGACTAAAGATAGGTCAAGAGCAATGGGTTGAGCAAATAACACCTCAAATTGCCCATTAGCAAGATTCTTGGCTCAACTCTGATTCTTAGGCTACCAATTGTGGCTTTGGGCCGATAATAATTTATGTATTCAATCATGAGTTTCTGACGAAGCCTATGAATATTTCTCAACTCGATTAATCATCACCACCCCGGGTTTGTATTTGGTATCAAAATACCCAACAACTTCCTTGTTACAGGAAATTCACAAACCATGATCTCAAATTTTCTTCAAGCTCTATCTCGACAGACACCTCAGCAATTTAGTTTTTTTACTGGTGTCGAAGTGATTTCTACCAAACCAGGCCTCTTTCTCACAAAGCACATACATATCCGGAGTTGCTAAAGAAATTTCAGCATGCAAGTATCCAAGACTCGGTTACTCCAATGTCGATATCAACCATATTTGTTTAACAGATGGTACGCATTCGGATGACCCTAAACAATAGTGCAGCGTCATTGGTGCATTACAATATATCTCCCTAACAAGGGCATATTTTGCTTATTCTGTTAAAAAGCTTGCACAATTCATGCACACACCATCAAAACGTCATTGGCAAATTGTCAAGAGACTGCTCTGATATCTCAAACATACATGTGCCTCTGTTTGAGACATACTTTTTTTTTTTCAAACTTATTTTCACATATTGTCTCAATAAAATAATTTGCACGTAAATTTAAATCTACTTTTTAACCACGCGTTCTCCCAAAAAAATCACTCATGTCAACTTTAATTTTGTTGACAAATCAATTGCTGTTTAAGCCGGAAATCGCGACAACTACACATCTATATATACATTCATAGTTCACCTTGGTGGTAACCCCATCTTTTGTGCTCTAAAATGCAACTCAATGTCGCCTGGTCCTCCGTTGAGGCCGAATACCATGCAATTGCTTCAGTAGCTATTGAGATAGCGCAAACTCAAAATCTTCTCCAAGAACTCATCATTCATCTCCCAAGCCCCCAAATCTAGATGCATCATATATTTGTGCAAACCTTATCTTTCATTCTCCAATGAAGCACATCGCTATTGATTACCGCTTTGTTTGTGATAAAGTAGCCAATGGATCTTTGCGAGTTGCCTATGTTTTTACTCACGGTCAATTTACAGATGTTCTTAAAAAAAACTCTTTCAAAGCAATGCTTCGTTCATCTTCCGTCCAAGATCAATGTCTCCTATGGGAGCACCGTCTTGCGGGGCATAATAGGAATGAAAATCATCTTGCCAGAGATCCCTCCAATAATAGGCAATAAAATCACATCTCTAGTGACCACTCCAACCGTATTGCCCATACTTGTGTCAATGGTGCAGCCTCTTAGGATTCTTTGTAATATTTACTTCTTGTTGAATTGAGTAGCGTGGATTTGTATACGCATTTGGATTGAATTATGATACAAAAAGGGAAAAAGATCGAATAATCATTTACTTTGTGTAAGTTATTCTGTAATATTGGTTATAGTCTTTCCTGTATAGATGGATCTCCTTTGTATCACCGAATGATATAAGTTTTTCATCATTATTATTGAATTCTGTTAAAAAGCACTTACTTTTCACAAGAATTCAAAATGTCTTCTTAATCGAAGTGATGTATACTAATTTCGGTTAATAATCATTGAAAAGAATGTCCAAAAAGCTACAAACTCGAAATGCTCTAAAAAATCGAAACATTCGGAGGCAAAACTCAGCTGAAAACCACTTACTTTCCACAGGAACTCAAAATTTCATCTTAATCTAACTAAAGTACTAATTTTGAATTATAATAATTGAAAATTATTACCATCCACAAAAAAGCTACAAAACCAAAATGCCATAAAACTTCGAAACATATAAAGTCAAAATTCCAGCTCAAAACCACCTACTTCCTACAAGATTAAAAAATTCTTCTTAACCGATATAATGTATCATTGAAAAGAATTAACATCCTAAAATAAAAATATAAACCCAAAATTCCTTAAATTTCATTCATATCCTTAACAAGTAGTCGTATTCTGGCACATATCTTGATTGCCAATTTCTGCGCCATTTCTTGCGCAAATAATTATGATCGTATGTGGATAGATCTCAAAAAAATCTCTCATTAGCACCCTTTTGAGTTACATCTCTCTCAAAATTTCGAATCGACTAGCAAAACTGTGAAAATCAACTTAAATATCCAAAATATAGGCAGGAAACCATTTCTTAAAATGGAAAATCATTGTCCGGTTAGAAGGCAGACTATTATATAACTTTTTATATGTCTTGAAATGTAATTTTTTTTTTTTTTTTTTGGAAAATGTGCAACGTACTCTGTTTGACATTGTATATTGATATATGCCTCCAATTTATTATTAAAAAAATTAATAACAAAATTTTATCCTAGTGAATTCAGGTGTAAATTAGTTTGCCTTGTAAAAGAAATAATAATAATAATAATAATTGTTCGTCTTATTGGATGTACACATAAAAAGTGCCTTAGAGATAAGTTTCAAGGATTGATTAAAAATTGAATATAGCCAAAAGCATTGGAATGATAATGACAATAAATATTTGATTCTGACTTTTTATTTTGTTGAATTTTAATTAAGTCAAAGGCTGCTAATTCAAATCAATATTATACTACGATGACGAACAACTACAGGGACCTTTAAATCGATTTTTAGCCTTTTAAGTCAACATCAACATTAGGATAATTCAAAGAAATAAGAGGGGATATTTTGTATTCTATAGTCGTCATTTGATAGCAAATTTGCTTATTTTAAGTGTCTGTTTATGTCTTGTTTGCTGTATGGATATTGCAAAAGATAATATCGAGGGTTCAACGCAAGATCATAAGACATAGTTCTTTGATTCAAGTTTTGATGTTACCTATTTACTAATATTTGCAATTGTGTGTGCATTTCATTTGTTTGATGAAAAATGAAAGTAAAATGAATAAATTAATCCCCTTACACTTTAAATTTATAAATAAGGCCTTTGATGAAGGAAGAAACACAATTTAAAAACATTGTTAGTTATGTAATTGTCTAATCATATGTACCTCCAATTTGCCAAACTTTACTTGGTTGGTAAGGCAAGGCTTCTTTGTTAAAGATTTTTTATAATCATTTTTTTTTTCAAAATCATTTTTAATCACACAATTTAGGGATTCACAATTTTCCATCACTTTTGAACCTTACATTCTCCAAATTCATTTTTCCCTTGGAAGAATTTGTGTCAAACAAGCTTTAAATTTCTAATCAATGTTTATTTTGTAAATTTCTCTAA
The DNA here is from genome assembly GCA_903798385.1 of Fraxinus cuspidata. Lineage (NCBI taxonomy): Eukaryota > Viridiplantae > Streptophyta > Magnoliopsida > Lamiales > Oleaceae > Fraxinus > Fraxinus cuspidata. The sequence continues at coordinate 15,244 of CAIGRP010051256.1, forward strand.
ATTTTATGTTTCTCTAATTAGACAATATACTTTCATCATTCAAGAAAAAAACCAAATGAAATAGGCATAGATAATAATTTTGGCAAAAATACAAAAAAGAATTAGATATGAATTCAGAAACTATGAATTACTTCATTAGACATTGCTATATATTATGGCAAGGTTCAAATTTTCTCATAATATTACTTGGAAACTTATAAATTCTGAAACAAAATACATCAAAGAAAAAGGTACACAAAAAGTACAATATGATCATAATCTAATTGTGGAAACCAAAAACTTATTTTGACTGTGTGAGAGAGAGAGAGAGAGAGAGAGTGTGTGTGCGTAATGAAGATATACTGAATCAACACAACAAGAACATGAGAACTTGTGGAGTTTATTATATACATGAATCACAATTTTATGAATCTGAAACTAAAAGAGCATCCCAGATGCTGTCCATGTCCAGAGATGGCATTCTGCTTAACTGTACTGTATCAACATCTGATATCACTTCTTGGCTCACTTGGTTCAATCCAGAAACTTTTTTCTCCAAATCTGTTAATGGCCATTCTTTTCTTGCTGAACTTTTGATCAAACTTTTCGACTCTTCATGCAAAAATGGCTTTGTTGGTGATGTTGATGGTGGATCAATGATCTTGTTTGAAGTGGCCAGAATTCCTTGTGATGATATTGCTTGCAACTTGGCTTCAAGAAGCGCGGCAGTATTATTACTCATGGAACTGGTCTTCATCTGATGCTTTAAATCTGGAAAATTGAGATGTGCATAATCTCCTCTTAGAATGTAAGCTGCTGTATCATAAGCAAAAGCAGCTTCTTCTGCAGTGTTAAAAGTCCCCAACCAGACCCTAGTTCGATTTCTCGGTAATCTTATTTCTGCAACCCATTTTCCCCAGTGCCTTTGCCGCACTCCTCTATAAATCTTTTTGGAGGAAGAATCTGATGATGATGAACAAGATTTCAACTGCAGCTGGCCATTTGGAATTCTTCGTTTCATCGCTTGAGTTTTAGTAGTTCTGAGCCAATAATCACTGAAACCTTTTGGGGTATAATTTGCTATATTCTGATAGATCTTCAGCCATTCTGGCCCTTCCTGAAACTGATAATATTTCTCAAGTTGAGACACTGAGAATACTAGGGGTGCAGGCTTCTGAATCTCTCTGGCCGGAGATCCTTCTGCTCTTTTCAGGAAAGATGGTTCCTGTAGAAACAAATTTAGATTTGGGAATTTTGAATCTGCACAAGATTCAGATACATGGGATTCATTTAAATTTGGGAAAGATTCAAGAAAATTCAAAGGAACACAGCTTCCTTCCGCAGGAGATCCATCAATCAGATTGACAAGATTAAATCCAGGAAGAAAAGAATGTTCCTGATGATATCCTTTGAACATATTTTCATCTGAAAATCCTGTGTTGAAAGCAGCAGAAGATTCTGAACCTAAAACCACTCTATTATCCGGCAAGGGTCGAGTTGATTTTGCGTGGCAGCCACCACCACCACTGCTAACAGATGCCTCATTTAGGCCCAGAAAGATGTTGGGATGTACCGCAATTTTTGATTTATCGGCAATTCCTTTTAAAAAGGATGGTAATTCTTTCTGCATGAAGGTTTCCATCTTAGGAATGTGAATTACAGAAAAAAACAAGCAAAGAAACAGAAACAATGCAAAATATAGGCACTGTTACACTAATATATAGCTAGTTGGTTATACAGTAGCTTATTTTGCTATATAATATTGTATCATCAGTTAAGCTCCTGGGGTATATATTTGGGAGAAAATATATTTTGGAATAGAAACCCCGATTTCCAATCTTCAGCGGATTGGATAAAGAACCACAAATAAAGTTTTCTTGCCACGTCAATTTCATTTGAAATAGTACTTTTTGAAGAATATTAAAAAATAAGAAAAATGTTTGATTTTATATGTAACATTATTTTATGAAAGAATACGAGGTTGAAACTTGAAAATGAATTTTAAAAAAACGCATTTTTGGAAAAACAAGGACACCAAACTTCTTAGAAAAGAAATGGAGAATAAGTTATTTGCACTCAACCTTGGACAAATTCGTGCTCTCCATTCTAAGTAACCAATCAGGGATTTAAGAGTGTACTGTTTATTAGAATTCCATGACAGTGAGACCAAGAACCTAGGCTATATTTTGGTGTTTTGCTAATCAATGATCATGTGATTAATCAATCCTGCCTTTTTATTTTTTACTTTATTTTGAATATAAAATCATAATTTAACTTCTTATCTTGGCTGTTTCATTATTTTAAAAATACATTTTTTCTCTTATTTTCAACTTCGCATTTTTCGATAAAATAATATTACATGTAAAATATAAAAAAATCGTATCTTTTAACAATTCTAAAAAAATGACTATTCTAAATTACATTTTTCCCAAATTTTGATTTTAATGGAGCCCAAATAAAAGCCTAATAAATAAGATGCGTACATGATACTTGAAAAAAAATTGAAGGTCCTCAACTTACTATTTTTTCGCAAACAGGGTTCCAAACCTGTGTTTTAGCATTTGCATTCTCAACCTTTTTAACTTTTATAGTTTTTTAGGCTTTGAGTAAGTGGATTTCATTATAGTTGCTATTAAATTGTGAATTTTGAAGTTGAAAAGACAGCTAGTCTTCAATTAAAAAAAAATATTAAGTCTTCAGTTTGCATTTTAAAAGGTCTATCTTGTTAAGAAAATTTGCTCAAATTCTTATACGTTGAGTCTTATATTCATCTTTAATCGATGAAGGACTATATCCACGACAAGTATGGGTAGAACATGAGGTGGCTTCCAGGTTATCGAGGTGGGAAAATACTAGGGATAGAGGGGCCCACCAAATTAGGGGCGCCAGTAATGGTGGCGTAGTTTTCTCCTATGAGCTTCTGAGACACTAGCACCAATTCAAGATTGTCGGAATGGTGGAGGAAATACGGACGGGAAGGTTCATCAATGGAAGACCTGCTCATGAACGGCCTTGATCCTGAATAATTCTCTGAATTGCTGACTCCATAATCGATTGGAATCACAAATAGCAGGAAGGATCTACGGAATTGAAAGAAGGAGATGAAGAAGAAGAACGCAGCTCAGTATTGCTCTGATACCATATTGAAGCTGAATTGAAATGAAGAAACGTAGATTTCATTCATCGTACAAAAAGTATCTCAAACGTATATACAAATACGGTATAAATAAGAAATGAAAAATGCCAACTGTTACAACTAACAACCAACTGGTATAACAGAAAAATCAGTAGATGACTATCATCCACACTAGTAATAATAGCCTTTGAAAATATATTTTTCACCTGTTGCATAGTATTCATTAAAGCATGGTAAACTTGATTATGATTAGAATTCTGCACAAATAAAACTAAACGAGAAATACAATGAATGTAACTAAATGTACTGGTGTCTTTTCCAAGTTTTTTGAATGCCTAAGCCGAGAGAATTGTTTGTGTAAATAGTGGGAAATGGGCTCAAATGGATGCTATTAGTGGAGCACTAAAGTTGGCAATGAGTTGAATCTGGGATATGTAGTTGCTAAGTTGAAATTGAGTTGGATAGTGGCCAAGTGAGTTGAAATTGTAGTTGAAATTGAACTGGGGTGTGAGTTGAAATTGTAGTTGCTGACTAGCTATTGGTGAAATTGAATTGGGGATTGTTGCTGGGATGAGTGGAGTTTGGGATTATCTTGTCCTTTTGTTTGTAATTGAGTTACATCTTTTTTTAACCAAAAACGCCCACGTATCCTTAGTGAATTTTTATGCTCCACCAAGAAAGGTCCAGTCATTTTATTCTTCATATCTAATAATGAAATATCAAATACATTAATTTTTTCATAACTTTTTCATAAATTTGATTGTGCCTCACTAACTTCAAATGTATGCGTCCGCCACTGTTTGTCATTAACATGTTATATTCATTTATTACAATTTTCGTACTTCTGATTATTCTAGTTAGAAAGAACCTCTCTTTCTTGAACAAGGACACTGAAAAAAAACTAGAGACTTCTATTTCATACAACAAAAAAGTTTTCACATTTCATTAAAATAGTTCGCTAAATGAGACCACGGTTCGAGGGGCTTTTGCCTTTTAAATGGAAGGATGAGAAGGCCGACATATTATTTAAACTTTACTTATATTTATTCTTAAGCTCAAAAATAAGTGAAACATGTCGTTTGAAAGCTTAAATATTAATTAAAAATAGAACGGATATACTTATATAAATTTTATCTTGATTGACGCATACTACTAGAGAAGTATTACCAACAATTTCTTTGACTTTACTTTTTTCAGTTCAAGTATTATTCTACATGTTTTAAAGGTGGAATTGTTTATGCATAGTAATTTAAAGCGACAGCACATAGTTCTGGTTAAGCATATTTTATTTTCAGCTTGACAATTGATGATTCGGAATGAGCAGACATGAAGCCATTTGTCTGATATAAATTAAGTTTCTTTTTTGCTTTTTTTTTTTTTTTCCCTTTCTTCCTCATTTTCTATTCCTTATCAAACATGTATAGTTCTTAATTCCTTTTTAAATTTGGACCTCAAAGCTCATAAAGACAGATTGGAATAAACAAAGATTATTAATTTGCTGCCAATACAGTAGAAATAGGTGCATTTTGGCTAAGCTTAGTTTTAAAATTAACAAATTTTTGTTGGTCTTATTTTGAAACATTGTTGTTGAAGTAACTGTTTCGATGGTAATTAAGAAGAATGTGATATATTAACAAATGTTTAAAAACAAGAATTTAATTAAAAGTAACTTTTAACTTACTTTAAAAAGTCAAATATCTAACTCTCTTGGTCTTTTCAAAACTTATTACTCTTTTTTGTTTATGTCCATACTTGATATGTAGCATTTATAACGTATTTGATATGTTTTACTGGTCAAATAAATCAATAGAGGTACGTGACATTTTAGTTCTCTATTTTCTTCACCATTGCGTAATTCACCACATAAAATGTGATTGTATGACTTATTAATTGAGAAAGGTGATATGTAAATCATTAGATAATACTAAGAATTTGAAAAAGTAAAAACAAATATTCTTTTTTGTTGTTGAATCCTCTTAAATATTATATATCAAATAAGTTGTTAACGTTTATATCTATATTTGTGGATATGTTATATCTAATATAGTTCAACAATCCTTGGAGTACAACATTCACCAATTAAAATTTTATTTCACATGCTTTTATTATAATAACAATTATAAAAGAAAGGTAACTAAATAGTGAATATATATATATATACACACTAAATGTATAAATAATTTATCAGAACACTTTTTAAGCGAAATTTAATTAAATGGTATTTTTCAGAAAAGAATTCCATACAAATGTATTTTTTGGTTGGTATTTATAAAATATTGGGTTTTTCTAAATATCAAAACTACCCACAAATACTTCGGGTTTAAGAGACATCACAACATCAGTATATAATTTAAGCCTAGTATGAAATATGACAATACTACACAGGCAAGTCTGGTGCAACCACTTTTGCTTTTCAAACTATAAATAATGTCTTTCTAGCTCATTTATTTCGGTAATATTAGACATTAGTATCAAAAAATATTAAAGAAGAAAAACGTTATAATCGTTTCTGTTCTACTACTGTTATGATTTAAATGAGTATAATAATATGACAATATGAAAAATAGATCAAACAAAAACACTGTTGGAAAATTGTTGGAAACATGAGTATGTGGCTGACTTTGGCTTGAGTTTTGAGTAGGACCCGTTTGGCCATTTTGGAAGATTAATATTGATTTGTATTCTCCTCCGCGAATACATCGAAATCATGTATTTACTTGCAAAAATTGATGCTCGGGTGAATGAGAAATTGAAGCTCAAAATATGCTAATTAAAAGGAGTTTATGTTGGTGGGAAACAAAAAATGTGTTTATCCCACCTAAGAAGTTGATGAAAATAAAAATCACTTTAAATATGATTGCACTTTGAAAGTGTGTAATTATGTGAAGCATAGAGGCTCTCTCCACGTGCGTTTCAGGGGGCACGGACCGAAATAGGATTCGGACCTTGAACTTTTGTGTGGGCACGGCCTGCATACACGAATGTCGGACCGAAAGGAGCAAAATTGGCCCCTTAGGAGTGTCCACGTTTTGCTATATTTTTGTTTTATTCAACTGACTTTTCATTTTCTAAAACTGTTAAAACTCCTATGGTAATTGTCATGAACTGAATGGGCAAGTTACATTCTCAAGAGACTAGTATTTATATGTCTCGTTTTCCACTTTTCATATACACACGAATTCATTTGAAAGTATAGTTCCACTTTTCTGCATACAGTTCGAGTTCTGTCTACATACATTTTAATTTATGTTCGAGTTTTGGAGGTGATATTGTTCAGACACTAAATCAGTTTATCGAAATAGTATATGTGGTGCTCAGAATCTACTAGTTTTACCTTGTATCCTAGAAAACGGACGCTCGATTTAAACTTTAAGTACAGATGATGAGGAGGCGAATCTGTTTTAAGGAAACTATGTATAACACAGGCCTCGGGTTAAAAAGTTTTACTGTTTAATTTTTTGATTTTTGTTTTTATACTTGCATATACAGTATCTGTTGCATATACGGTATCGGTCTTGCTTATATGGTATCTGACCTGCAAATACAGTATCTATTATGTAAATACGGTATCTGATCTGTATCTATCATGTAAATACGATATCGGTACTACAAATACCCTATTAGTCAATATTTTGCTCGTTAAGCTGGTATTTAACCACTTAATTACAATAACAACAAACACGAGATTTACGTGGTAAAAATATATTACGGGCAGAAGATAAGGATTTTCTTAATATCCATAAGGGAGGATTACAAATTATTGTCTAGAATGTAAGGATAGATTTTCCTAAACGTTTACGCCTCATAGTGCACGAGGAGCCTAACAAATGGTGGAATTCAACTATAAGTAAGTCTATATAATAATGAAATGTTTAAAATAGGATTCAAAAACCTGCCTAAAATTGTGAACTAACCAAACTCGGATAAGACCGTCGTTCATGCAACAGTCTCACAACTATCAAATGATGGCCTGCCAATCGAGCGGCCACCTTACAGAATGCGAGCGCCAATGCTCATCTTTTGGGCGCTCGAGCGAGAGTTGAGCATGTAGCGAGCGCATGTTCCCAATGCTTTCTTCTCTTATTGCAAATTGAACTCCTTCGAGTGTTCTTCAAATCCAAAACAAATTCCAAACTTCCAACTAAACTCCCAAATTGAATTCCAATTAGAATTCTAAATAAACTTCAACTAGAATTCTCAACTAGTATTCAAATAGAATTTCCAAATAGTCTTTCAAATAGAATTCGATTTACATCCTAATTTTAACAAATTTTTACCTTGAACCGAATTCTACTGCAATGAACAAAACTTTAAAAAATTCTTCACCTGGAGACAAATTTTACTACAAAAAATAAAATTTAACATTTTAACCGAAAATTCCCCCCCAAAAAATCTTCCAACAAAAAAAATCTCCACATCTTTCAAAAGAGTCCAACTACGACAAACCCAAAACTGAGTACTAACAAAATTTCAAACACTGATCAATAGAATTATCTTGGGTAACAAAGTTGCTCGAATTATCCCCACAAGCAACAAAAATCACAAATAATTTAGTAATTATTAAACAAGGCAGAATCATACCCTGTAACAGAATAAACACAAAATACTTCTAGGGAATGTTCTTTACTAGACTTGACACATTCGACTGTACTTAAAGCATAAACAATAAAATCAGCTTCATCATACCTTTGTAGAGGCCTAATATCTCTTATGGGTCTGTCTCTAGTAATTAAATACAACGATACCATTGGTGATGGTGGCAAAGTAGTATTATCAATAACTTCTGAACTCGACTATGATGTATTCTTTAATATGGACTCTAAACCAAACTCAAAATCCATCTAAGTCCTTAATTTCTACTTATTAAGATTCAAAAATTGTGTGGAACCAAGCAAGATATATAACTAGGATCAACGTGGGCACTTTTACTAAGTTTCAGGACTCCACCTACACAAGTGTACTTGTACCCTTTTGAATTAAGAGTATTCAAGGAAATAAGATTTCTATTCAAATTGGGAACATGTCTCAGAGCATCAAGTAATCTAAAATCCCATCGAACATTTTAACTCTGACACTTCAATACTAGCTATCCTACAAGATTAATTATTTTTCATTATCACAATACATTTGGAAACTACTTCATATGTTGAAAAAAAATCTTAGCTAAGACACATATGAAAAGTGTAAGTTGTATCAAGAATCCAATTCTCGTCAAATTTGGAGTCGCCGTCGAAATAACCAAAAGTTTTCCATCTTTGTAGCAATCTTTTGCAATTATGGCTCCACCTGAATTTTCTGATTTGTAGAAGCTAATTTTTTCTTATTCTACAACTCATAACAATCATTCCTGATGTGCATCGTCTCTTGCAATAATTACAAACTTTACTACTGTAATTAGTCCTTGATCTGCCCCTCACATAATCATTATCAGCAACAAAGCCATCTCCAGAAGTCTTAAATCCAATAAGATGCTTCATCTTTTCCTTTGAATACAAACCATCATAAACTTCTTCAATGGTGAGAGTATCACGAGTGTCTAAGATCGTGTCTCTAAACGACATGTACGAAGCGGACAGTGAACATGGTAATATTAACCCTAAATCTTCTTCATTATACTTGACCTTCATGGTCTCCAAATTAGCGATGATTTCCTCAAATATAACAAATTGATCTTCCAATTATGAACATTTTGTCATACGATGAGAATACAGATGTTTCCCATGCAATTTGTTGGTTGGAATTTTCGTCATGCATAACTGCTCCGATTTCAACCATAATGTAGCCGAGGTTTTCTCTTTCAAAACATCCTGAAAAATATTGTTCGAAAGATAAAGATATATTTTTAATAGAGTCTTTGAATTCTTACATTGTCTCTTTCATAGACCAAGTTGAGGGGATCTTGACAAATTCCAACAACCCGCCATCCAAATCTATCTGAGCGAACATTGCTCGCATCTTTACCTGCCAAACAAAAATATGGTGTTTGTCTTTCATAGAACAAGTTGAGAGCATCTTGTAAAATCCCAACAACCCGTCATCCAAATCTATTTGAGTAAGTACTGCTCGTATCTTTACCCGCCAAAGCGAAAATTTGGTGTGCGATCCAGCAACGGAATATCGTACTTTATAGTTGTTATCACAAAAAAATCAAACATCGAATTGAGTTGATCGGAAACTTCACTCTGATACCACTTGTTATGATTTAAACGAGTATAATAATATGACAATATGAAAAATAGATAAAACAAGAACACAAAATTGAAGTGGTAAAAATATACCATGAGCAGAAGATGAGAATTTTATTAATATCAATAATAGATTATTACAAATTATTGTGTAGAATGTAAGGATTGATTTTTTTATTTTTTTTGGGATTTACTCCTCATATATATAGTGCAAAAATAGCCTAAGATGTTATAGAGTTCAACTATAATTAAGTCTATACACAATAACGAAGTGTTTGTGATAAAATATGATTCAAAAACCTGCCTAAAATCGCGAACTAGCAAACCTGGGTAAGATAGCCGCTCGAGCGACGGTCTCGTCGCTATCGAGCAGTGGCATGCCACTCGAGCAGCTGCCTCGCAGAAAGCGAGCACCAATGCTTCTACTCTTGGCACTCTAGCGAGAGTTGAGTTCGTAGCGAGCACATATTCTCAATGCATCCTTCTCCTATTGCAAACTAGACTTCTTCAACTTGAAAACAACTTTCAAACTCCCAACTAAACTCTCAAAATGAACTCCAAATAGACTCTAACTAGAATTCTCAATTAGTATTCAAATAAAATTTTCAAAATAGTTTTTCAAATAAAATTCGAGTCACACCCTAATTCTAACGACTATGTACTCTTGTCTGATGTTGTATATCAAAATGTATGACTATAATTTTATTTTTTTTAATGCCTCGGAGTTTGAATTTTATGGCATGCATATACAATACTAGACAGTGGGGTCTAATTTCTGTGAATGCAGTCCACAAATGAAAATACACACACACGCACAATGCTATATTCCCACGTAAAAAAGTAAAGATAAAATTTTCTAGAAAAAAAAAAAGAAAGAAAGAAAAATTTAAAGATGAGAAAAATGCACAGAAGATGATACGCAAGAGTGTAATGCACCCATATGAAATCCCCCACCCCTTCCTCTTCCTCCTCCCAAATGATTCTTACTTTTGTATTTATAAAATAGTGTTGAAAGGTTTCTTAATTTTGTTTCCATTTACCAGTATTCGTTATTAACCTCAAATCCTCGGATATTGCCACATCAAAAAGGGAATATATTCCATCTTGTGACTGCCATCTTTCCAAATAATAAGAAGGCACATTCATTTCAATCATGACAGGTTCGCTAAGGTTTGGCACAATTTATACATATATAGAATAGACAAGATTTTTGTATGTAAAATTGGAAGATGGCTAAGATTTGTATTCATGAACTCTAATAAAATGTTAAGATTAAGGGTTCTATTTAACTTTATTAAAATGAATATCTCAAATCCTGTATATTGGTAATAGTTTCATAGTTGTGGGCTTTACCCTTAACAGTCAGTCTTTATCAAAATAATATTTTTTTTTAAAAAAAATCATTTTCCTAGACACGAAAATTAAACTCATTAAATATTTTATGTGAAAAGTATTGTAATTAAATCAGGGCAAAATGTTTTGCTGCTTAATATTGTGCATTTCATTTTTCAATCGTGCTACAAGCACATCATTTTTTGAAAGAAAATCCTTACACACAACATGTAGCGCAGCATCATTCGAAGATAAGGAAAAAAACAGTCCAATCACATTTTGACATGTCAACATCGTTACACATTCTATTAATTTTTCTAGACTTGGAGCTTTATTCTTCAATTTTAGATATATGCATATACATCATCACAAGTCATAAATGATATAAATATCACCAATATCTTCATACTTAAAAAATTTAGGAAAAGTGCTGAAAACAGAATTTAAAATTTGAGCTTTCATTTTGCAAATTGTAGACCAATCCCATTTGCAATGTCTTTGTGGTTCACTAAGGTGTCTTAATTTCGGAGTAGAATTTCCCTTAAATTACCTCTATGTAATTTTTAATGGCTTATATATTTAGATAAAGTGATTTAACATAATATAAGAGCATGTAATATCTCAAAATGCAAGACACACTACCAACATGCACATGAGGAGGTTGTCGAAAATAAGAATTAAATGAATTAGTACATGTAATTTTTTCAACCGTTAAAAGTTTTTTAATCGGATAAACTTTAACCGGATGATTCAATAAAATTATTCTAATTTATAATAGTTTCAACTAAAATTTAATTTACATCCCAAACAAAGGGAGCCTAAGTGGTGAAGCACACATGCATATATGCAATATATAGAAATTGATTATTATTGGAATAAAAAATGTTATCCTTTCTTGTGTAAACTCAGTTGAATTTGCCCATCTTCTCATCATGACTTCCACCAATCAATCTCAATTATATCGATGACATAGTGCGCTTTTATGTTTTTTATATTTGACTAAATAAGATTATCAATGTTATTATCATCTGATTATACTATTATTAGTAAATTAATTAGACAGCAAAATTAATTGTGTTGACAAAATAGTGGGCCAAAGTGACCATGAGTTTTAGACAAGAGATTGGTGCAGAGAAAAAAAATTTGTATTTTATGTTAGAAAGGGCAGCTGGCTAACAAATGGGACAGTTCCACGTGTCAAAACGTTTATGGCACATTTTTTTTAAAATAATTAAATAGTAAGAGAATGTTCTCTTTACTATTTTTAAACCGTTTTCTGTTTTCGATTTTTCAAAACAGTGAAAACGCGTTCTTTTTCCCATTTTCAAAAACGCATTTTTGAAAAGAAGTTACAAATTTACAAAGAAAACCCTTGTCGTATTGGGTATTTTCAGTTATAATCAAGTTAAAATTTTCAAAACACGTTTTGAGTGTTTTCAAAATAATTTTTCGAAATGTCAAAAAGAACACATTTTCAACAATCTCAAAATGAACACTCAGACCACAAAATTGAAATACAAAGAGAACTGTCCTAAATTTTTAGTTGATTAACTTTGAATTGGAGTCAGAAACCTAATGTGAAAGTCACATTGAATACATGATGCCATTGTATGCTTCTCCATTTTTTCAAAAGTCAAATATATAAATAATTAACTTAAATTCTTATATTTTAATTATTATTATTATTATCCTATTAAAACAATGTGAAATTTTACTCTTTAACATATTAAGAAAGATAGTGAATTCTTTAAAAGAACTTATCGCAAAATCCAATTACCAATTTGAGATTTAGATGAATTAATTACTTGTTTGAAATTTTAATTAAGACTTTGATTCGATATTGAGTATTAGAGTTTCGTTTTAAAAGGTTAACTTTATTAAAAGATTTAAATCATGTTCTATATGATGATTACCTCTATTTAACTATTTAAATTCTATGAGATTTTACTCTTAGCTAGTAATTCATAAGGTCAAATGAAAAACGGAAGGCAAGGACGACAAAACACTCTAGAATTAAATTTTCACTTCTATTTAATCTTCAACCTTCGCTCTAAATTTAAAGATTTAGCCGGGAGTACAAAACTTATAACAGTGTAGCTGTTTATTATCATTTAGCGTGGTTATAATAGTGAAAGATGCCAATGGGAAATTTCATTAACAATTAATTCTTGTCTGAGTAGACCTTGATGGCTTGGTTAGACCTAATTAGCTGTTCTTTTTGCCGAATTCATTCTCCTTTGACATGTGGAATCCTTGGATAACTTAGTTTAATCCGACCATATATCTGCTTAATGTCAAAAATATGTTTAATTAATAAGCATTTAATGGAGGAGCATACACAACAGTTCCATTATTTATAAAGGGTTTATGCACTTAATGAGTTATTTATTCCATTTTTTTTAATGTTTCTTTATTAGTTTATATACTCGCATGCTAATGACCAAAAAAGAAAAGAACAATACTCTACCTAGGCAATGGGGAAAAAGATAATTATAATAAAAGTTTAGGGGTTGTTGCCCTAAAAATGATAGCATGGTTGGTAACTTGAGACTTAAAAAAAGAACTTTCCAACTAATTCATATTTAGAAACTTAAGAAGGACACAAGGATTGAAATAAAACTTAAGTCGTTATTTTAAAGTCAAAAATTGTTTTTGAGACGATGAAGTTACTTTTAAATATTTTTGAATAATTTTTTGAAAGTATTTTGTCTAACTATAAATTTTTTTTAAAAAAAAACTTAGGGTAAAAGAATTTTTCTTTACAAGAATCAAAAATAAAAGTCATGTCAAACGGGTATTTTGAATGCAATTGCTTTAGGATTGTATTAGACTCACAGTTTTATTTTTTTCAACAAAAAATGAAATTTTATTTGGGTGATATTTCCATTTTTAGTAAAAATTTTAGATTACTTTTTTTCATATGTTTAAAATAAAAAGGTTAATTATCACAACTAATATTGAGATGTAATGACTTTATATAATAGGATAAAATATTAACTTCCTCTAAGTTTGAAAATAGTATTCTTGTCTAAATCAAAAATAAGAAAAATTAAAAATGTGACGAAAGATAGTTTCAAATCTAACATAAATGTGGAAGGTAAAACAAAAATAGTTCGTATTTTTCTTGTATATGTGAGAGTTTGAAATTTGAAAGGCGATGTAGCGTTACAATAATTAGATTTTCAAATATTTGGTGTGATTGAATTCACAGTTTACTAATTCTGGAATAAAATTTTTGTTTTGGACAATTTTTGTAATTGACTGAGAAGAACAGACTTCCCTAATTTAAATAAGAAAAATTATAAATATAATTTATATCTTAATAAATGAAGCCATCTCGAAAAATGAAATTGTGTCAAAAATTTAATCTTAACTTCACGATAGTGAAAAACATGTTGGAATTCAGGTGTCAACGATACCAAAAGGGGATTATTTTATCGAAATCCCTCCTTCTTTTAAAAGAGTGAATGTGATTCACTGTTCATTTTTATCACATTAGTTTTCAAATTAATCCTGTTTGGAACTGGTTTGGTACTGTCGCATATACCGACCTATTTTGTATTATAAAAATATATATATTTGCAAACCACGTATTATGCCGCCAGTTTCTACGATATATATGTAAATGCATTAAATGCAGTTGCAATAAAATCCTTCTTTTGTTCATTCTTGTCAAATTGATTTTCACATTCATCCCGTTTG
>CAIGRP010051259.1:0-10649 GCA_903798385.1 Fraxinus cuspidata
ACTAGAAAGCTTGAAAGATGTTTGAAAGACTAATACCCCCTATAATAGAGTTCTGAACAAAAACCTAAGTGACGGCAGTAGACATCAAAATGCCGAGGAATCATACTAAAATTTTCTAATTTCCAACTATTTTACAAATGAATTAAAATACTTTCTAATGTCTATGCCTGCTCGAGCATTATTGGACTGCACGAATGGGTTTGTGTGTGTACACACATATATAATAAAGGGAAGCCCCATTTGGCTTTCATTAAAATTATAATTCATTTTCCTCTTCTTCTTATCAATTACACACTCTCCAATAAAATAATATTACACGTAATTTCAAAATTTTTTCTTCTTTTTTAACCACACATTCTTCAAAAAAATATTATTCCAACCTTTAAATTTTCAAATAATGGGGGTCAAATGGGGACGACAAACCTAATTTTAAACAAAAAAACTTTGAAAAATACTACCTTTCCAAAAATAATTGAAAAATAATGTGTTACTTTAAATTTAAACGTATTCATAAAAGGTGTCATATTGTGTCAATTACATAAAAAATGAACATTTTCCACATGTTTACGTGTTTTGTTACCTTGTTTTATATTATCTTATTTTGCATAGATTATTTATTATGTTTTTATTACACGCCCTTGCCAAAAGAGCATCGCCTTTACATTATTTACCTTTGAGAATCTGAGCTGCAATAGACGTTCTATTTGTTAGATAAAATATTCGTGAACGAATACCGATTTAACAAATATCGAATTTACAACACATATCAGATATGCAACTAACATACCGTATGTGATATGCAACTAACAAACAGTATATACAACTAACATACCGGATATGCAGTTTACTGTGTAATAACTAAGATATAGCAATCACAACAAACAAAATAAGTTATATAAATCACGATAAAATAGAACAAATAATCTGAATAGTAGAAAATAAAAATTCAATTGAACTTTAAAAATCGAGGCCTGTGTGAGCACATTTTCCTTAAAACATATTTGCCCCCTCACCTAGGTGCTTGAGACTTAATTCGAGCATCTATTTTTCAAGATACAACGGTAAACCAGTAGAATCCGAGCACTATAGATTTTACTCCGACGAACTGACTTAGTATCTGAACAATATAAACACCAATACTTTGACAAACATTAAATTATATATGTAGACATAGGACAATTTCACATGTAGACGGAGATCTTTCGTGTGTTTTGGAACTATAATGCAAACAAAGTATTATTCATGTCTGGAACAGTGGAAAAATGAGGATTCATATAAACTTAACCACAGTAATAATGAGTTAAATCTGTCCATTAACTCAATGGCAATAACCATTGGAGTTTCAACAGTTTCAAACATTCATGACAATAATCATTGGAGTTTCAGCTGTTTCAGAAACCAAAAATCAGTAGTTGAAAGCAAAAAAAATTAGCAAAAACGTAGGCCCCTATAAGGAGTTATTTTTTGGTCAATTCAGTCCGACATTTGTGTACGCAGGTCACGTCCGTACACAAGTGCAAAGTCCGTAGTCTATTTCGGTCCGTGATTTGCACCCTTCTTGTGCGCATAGGTGGAGAGATCCTCTATACTACACATGATTACACATTTCCAAAACGTAGTCATATATAAAGTGGTTCTTGCTTTCATTTACTTTCTATGTGGGATAAATTCAAATTTAGTTTTCCCTCCAACATAAACCATATTCTAATTATCCACTTTGAACTCCAATTTTTCATTCACCCGATCTTCATTTGTGATAAGTAAATACATGATTTTGATGTTCTCGCGGAAGAGAATACAAATCAATGTTGATATTTCAAAATAAGTAAACGATTCACACTCAAAACTCAAAATTTATGTCAAGGTCAGCAATTCACCTCATTTTTTCCAACACTATTCTGTAGCATTCTTCAAGCGCTTGGTTGAACATGCTTAAATTACTAAAAAACCCATGCCTCCCACATCTTTCGAGACGGACCTTGTCCCATTTCATCCAATTCATTTTTTTCTTTACCATACGTAGCCACATGTTTTTTGTTACAAAACAATAGTGAATAAATACCGACTTAACAAATACCATAACTAATTTACCGTATAAACAGAAATACTGAATGTACACATATCGGATGTGAAACTAACTTATCATATGACTAGAAATACCAGATGGACGCATAAAGATTGTGCAACTAACTTACTGTATGTATAGAACTCATATCGACAGTACAACTAACTAACTATATGGACGCATACTGGCTGAACAGGTTTCATATAAACAAATATCTATTGGACGGCTAACTAACTGAATGTTAGCCAAAATATTACAGATTAAATAATTTTATTAATCACAATAAACAAAACATAATAGGTAATATAAATTTCAGGGCTGCTAATCTCTCAATTAACACAGATATAATCACATGAGTTTCAGGAGTTAAAAAGAATTTGAAAGATTTTTTTATTTGGAAAATAATAAAATAAAGGCAAAACGTGGACCTTCTTAAGGCTAATTTTTGGTCCATTCATGTAAGCAGATCGTGCCCGCACACAATTTCAAGGTTCGAAATCTTTTTCGATCCGTAATTTACACCCCCTACGTGCGCACATGGAGAGAACATCTATGCTACACATGATTATACCCTTTTAAAGTATAATAATATTTAAAATGGTCATTATCTTTATTCATTTTTCTATGTGGGATAACTTTAACTAATTTTCCTTCAACACAAAACCTCTTCCAATTCATCACTTTGAGCTCTAATTTTTCATTCATCCGAGCATCATTTTTGACAAGTAAATATATGATTTTGATGTTCTCACGAAGGAGAACACAAATCAATCGTGATCTTCCAAAATAAATAAATGGGTCCCACTCAAATTTTATGTCAAATTCAGCCCTTCAATTTATTTATTTTTCTAGCATTTTATAAGTGCCGAAAATCGATCAATTCTAACATTATCTAAGCAGTTGATTTTTGAAGGTTTTAAACTATATCTAACTAAGTATTTGACGATATTTAGTTGCATTACGTAGAGCTCTACCATCATTCAGGTGAAGAGAGGTATTGGTACATATTGGTGTTTGGACTGATGCATTTTAGTTCGTACATGAGACAGGTGGACACTAGTAACTTGACAAAAATAAGTCATGAAGATGATGAACCACTTCAAAATTCAAAAAGAAGGATATATGATCTTTGATGAAAAATTAGCGACCAAGATCCACAAAAAGTTGCCTACTTCTAAACTCAATGTTATCCGCATACACAAGAAAAATATATTCAACAGTCATGTTTGTTATGAATAAACAAGGAAATATTAGCAGGAGAGTACTGAGGGTTGAGTTCATTATACCAAGCAAAAGGTACATTTTTAATACCATAAATTTCTTTTCTAAGAGGACACATATAATGAGTCGATGAAGATCAACAAAGCCAAATGGTTGAGACACGTAGACATTGTTAGCGAGAATGTCATGTAAGAAAGCATTGTTGACATCCAGCTGACAAAGTGCTAGTTATGAATAATGCAAGGCTAAGGATTAGCCTAATGGTGGTAGGTTTAATAATCGGATTAAAATTTTCATGACAGTTAATCCTAGGACTTTGATGAAATCCCTTTGCTACAAGTCTAGTTTTGTAGCGATCAATAGACCTATCAAGTTTCCATTTGATACAAAATACCCATTTGTAACCAAAAAGATTTTAGGACTGATATTGTATCAATACCGCAAGGCTTGCCCGTGTATATGCTAGGTGATAGCGAGTGCAAATACCACTTCGGCAGCCATATCGGGTGCCCATGGTTCGTAGTGCTCACGATAGATGGCGATGCATGAGAAATTTCACTTTGGGTAGAATTACGAGGCAAAGAAGTATCTTGAGGGTCGATGTATACTTCAAGGAAATGCCTGAAGTGTTGAACTGAATGGAATGATTTTAACAGATTGGAGCCAAGATTCATCTCAAGAGTTTTTTGTCTCAATACTATGAAACCGACCTATAGAAAAAAGGAAAAATAGACTCAACATGTACTTGCTCAAAATTACCATGATTTATATTATAATTATTACGTCATGAAAACACGTGTAAATAAGGGTAGACAAGGAATAAATAGGATTTCTAAAAAATTTCATGTATGTATCGACATTCGGGGCTTGGGTGTCGATATCAAGATTTTAAAAGCCACAAGTTTAGAGCACGGTTGGCCAGGCGTCGAGACTCGAGGAATAGGTATTGACACAAAGGTAAACTAATTATTTAGTTCATTTTAAAAGTTGGCGTTGATACTCGAAACCCTAGTATTGACACCAAATCCGTTGTAGCTAACACATTTAGACCTTGTTTTGCCGGTGTCGAACTGCTTTGGTATCAACACATGGACTATAAAATTATAATTTATTTAAATTTGTGATTGATGGTATCTACACTTGGATTTCTGGTATCAATACTAGATCCCCAAGATGTTTAAAAGTGTTAAGAATATTGGTTCAAGTGTCGACACTAGCCTCCCAAGTGTCCACACGCTAAACTTACCTAGGTTGTTTTGAAAAACTTGTATAAAATCTTTTTTACACCAAAAACACTTTTAGACTACATAACTAGTTGTCTTACACGTTAGAAGGTAAGGATTTTTCAGTAAACAAAATTTTGCTTCACCTTGCTTAAAACTACAAGTACGAAAGTTATGTTTGCATTACCTAAAAGGAAACCCGACTATGTTCCTCGAAAGTGGGCAATATATAGATGGTGTAGCGTTCCACGTTGTAATAAGTTGTCAAGTAATGGTAAAGCCCTAGGTATCGAATATAATAGCTTCAAGTATCTACCTCAATAATATGTACATATCTTGTACCATCATTAGTTAACACTCAGCCTTTTGAGGAGGCTCAAGTGTTACACTTCATACGATCTAGATAGAGAGGAACAAGAGAGGAATGAATAGTAATTTTATGAATTGTGAGCAACATATAATATCTTATAAGTATGATAAATATTCACAATAGTGGGCCATTATAGTCTTCTATTTCTACTCCGAGCATTAATAATACACATCAAAATAACAAGTTCATAAGTATCACGTACAACACAAATGAATGACCATAACAAGATGTCGTTCATCAACCCTAATTGATCATTATTAAAGTTTCTCAATACCACAAGCTATTGTGTTATTCTGTTAACCACATTAGAATCACAAGGATGCTCTCAACAAGATAAGATGGGGTAGAAACAACAAGGACAAGTAAACAAGTGTACAAGTGATGTTAGTATTCAAGTTTTAAATGAGACAAGACTAGAGAACAAGTTCTAAAAAGATAAGGCTAGATTATCAAGTAATAATCCAAGTATCCACACAAACAACTTTATATATATATATATGTTACCCACGACTTATTATTAGATAGAGTTCTAGAGATCTGAAACAATAAAAAAAAAAAAAGCAAAAAGTAAGCTCAAATAGGAAATTGGTCAGGTGCCAATACCATTGGCCTAAGTGTCGACACCTGGCATTAGTAGGCTTCTGGAATATTTTTGTTGTCTAGGTGTCAAGGACCGCAGCTTCATCTAAGCCCCTTGACTCACACAATGTAAATATTTTAATTCATTTGTAAATCAAATAGGAAATTGGTCAGGTGCCAATACCATTGGCCTAAGTGTCGACACCTGGCATTAGTAGGCTTCTGGAATATTTTGTTGTCTAGGTGTCGACACCAGAAGGCGATGGTATGGATACCTGACAGTGAAGACATAAATATTTTTCAAAAAATGACTTTTGTCGGACTTGTAACTTAATTTCTTTATAGGAATCAGAGTCTATTATATACGAAAAACTTTATACTGATAATCAAGACACCGTATATGATGCAATAGAATAGATGAAAGAAAGAAAGTCGAGTTTCTTTACCGCTAATGAAATTTTCGATTTTCTTGGTTGTTCTTTCTTTTCCTCTTAGCGGCAGGTACAAGTGTGTGTATATGTATGTTTTGAAGAGATTTCACGAGTGTGGGGGAGGTTGGGCTCATACATACATACATACACACACAAACAAACACACATATACGCACACAAAAGAAAGAGAAGTAGAGATTATTTCTACAGATTTAAATTGGCATTTAAGAAAATTTAAATTCCAACTTGGAGAGTTCAAGTTGGTGGTCGAATTACTTAATCACAAAGGCTAACATTTTTTAATATTTTGTCATCCCATGTTCGTGGTTGATTTCGGCCGGTGGATCAAGGTCAAAAGGTCGAGTTGTTAGGACCATTGTAAAGGTCCCATGAAGTACTTTAATATTCCTTTACTAAAATGTTTGTGCTACATGTACATAATAGGTTTATATAATAGTTTACATGTACATGATGTGGTGAGATATGATTAGGTGAAAATTTCTTCAACAAAAAAATAAAATAAATAAAATTCCCTTTTTTGTTTTTGACATCTCATCTATATGTAAACATTATATAACAGCTTATTTACAAGTAACATTATTCTTACTAAAAACTATCAATTCCAGAGCAAAAGTTATGCATGTCTAAAGTTGGTCATTCAAACATCCACTTTCGACACACATATTCTAGTCGAAGGAGTACATATATACCTAAAAATAATTGTGGAATACAAAAAATATAGAAAATAATGTCGAATTCTCGGTGCATTACACAATAATTTAATATGATGCGAGATGAAGATGTATTTGGACTCTGTTATAGCACGATTAAGCATTCTGAGTTAGATAGCAACCAAAGAAGGTGCATGGGTGGGATCGGTTTTCAAGTTATTGTCGGTATAGAAGTGAAACCAAAGATAACATAAACAATCAAATTTTCATAGTTCGGAATAAATTAGGTGTTTGTCAAATAATTTTCCAAAAGGTGAATGCATGGACATTGTTGGGATGAGGATTCGATTGATAACATAGATTGCTATGGAGAAGAAGTTAGTTAAAAAACTCTCGGAAATCGAAGCACAATGTAAAAAAAAGTTATATCATTTTCAACAATATGATTGTGACGTCGTTCAACCAAACCATTATGTTGAGGTCTTTGAGGTGAAGTAGTAAGATGAGTTATATCATGACTCGACAGCCATGGACACAATATATATACTCACCCCAATTATTATTATTATAAAGGTTTTAATGGAAGTAAAGTAATTTTCAACCAATAATATAAAAATTGAAAAATTATAAAAACATTATATTAGCACTTCAATAGGTGAAACTAGATATAATGTATAAAGTGGTAAAAGGAAAGAACGTAAAATTTATTATCATCAATGTAAGGAATCGGAGATGTCCATACATCCGAGAAAATAACCTCAAGCCATTTTGAACTAAAAATTGAAGACTCATAAAAGGTAATTCATGACTTAGTACATTTGCAAACATTACAATGGCTGGGACCTACCTACTACTAGAAACTACTACTTTATTAGAAGAAACTAAAAATTGAAAAATAACTAGAGCAATTATATTTATCACCATGATGATAGAATATCGATGATGTGTTAATCTATTATTCATCATATTTCCCTCTCTCCTCCCCCCTTATCTCATAACAATTTAACTGTCCAATATTATTATTTCACATAGATTGTCACATTATCGATATTCTATCATTATAATGATAAATTGCATTATTCCAATAACTAAGAAGGATGACCTAGGAGATCGTTCCAAGTTTTGGTAGGTGTATGAGTGGTGGAAGAAGCGAGAAGAGTGGACTTGGTAGATAGCCTGGGCATTTATAAACACCATATTAATTGGGTCTTGTAGCAGGCATGTCCCCATTCAAAAGTCCTTTACCTGAAAAGAGAAAGTAGAAAATTTAATAGTTAGTTATGTTGAGCATGAAATTTGGATATGAAAATTAAATTTTGACACATAGAAGAACCACCAAGCATATTGGTCGCTAAAGGGGAATGGAGGTTGAACCAGTGTGAGTAACAAGCGATTTCTCAAGATAATGAAGTTGAACTTCAAATTGATGTGTTTTTATGAAGTTCATAGAAGGAAATATGAGTTTCACGAGCACTGACTACTCAAGATATGCCTTTGCAGTTATCAAAAATTCCTTCAAAAATGTAAGATCCTCTGTATGAATACGAGAATCTATTAGTGCAAGTTATCAACTTTGTTCTTCACAAATTGAAAGATTTCGGTTATGGATTGAATTCTTTTAGTAAGGCTAGATAGATGACTTTTTAACTATGTAATACGATCACGTGATGGTCTAACATATACTGTTTTGGAGGTGTTTTACGAACAAATAATTGCATTATGAGAAATTGATCCTGACGCATCTAGAATGCAAAATAAAGGTTGGGAATAGTTTCTCCATCTGATTTTACTGTAGCTGGATTACATGGATGAGATCTATCAACAAAGCTGAGCAGATCATATCCAACAAGGATAGTCATAATTGAAGGTGTCATGAAGGATAAATTGTGTTGGTGAGTTTGAGTCAAATTTGGGAAGAGATATTGATGGAGAAAGACGAAAATTAAGGGAAAAATATAGATTAGGCTGAGGGAAGGGGGCGTATGGTCAGCGAAAAGAGAGCCAATTGAGGTGGTGCGGCAGTGGCGCCGAAGAAGGCAACGATTGTAGCAACGCTAGTGGAGTAATTAGTTTGGTCAGTCAATGCTGTTGGGACATCATCAATAATATTTTTCTCGTCTGAATTGTGCTCTAATATGATGTAAAAATTAACATTTGGATCTAAAGTAGTTAAGTAACCTGAATTTACTCAATATATTAATAGTATTTATAATATTACATATGGATCGTCCTAATGCCATGTAAATTACATAATAAGAACAATCCTGCTAGAACTATATTTGTATACAAGAAATCTAATACAATTAATTTAACTAAAATGTATTTGTCTTAAGAAGAAATCCTAGAATTCCATCCATTTTCTAGGTTTGAAAGTTGTTAATTTTCAAGAACGAGAATTTTATGATATGTTGGAGGTTAATGTATACTATTAGGACTGTAATGAAAAGTTGCCTGAGCTACATAAAACTTTATATCTAACAATATAAATTTTATAAACATACATTATACACAAATTGGTATGTACTTGGACTACAATAATCTAAATGCAAATCGTGGGTAGTTAAGATACTAATCTAGCTAATTTATATTTTAACTTCAGGTATGCATCTTATTTTCAAGTTTTGCTCTTTGATGAAATGTAAAGTGTGTGACGAATTTTTGAGAAAGCATGTCGGCTCGTAAATTGCCCGGGTTTAGCTGCAAGAACCGCCCAAAAACAATGTCATAATCATATCATCGTGGTATAGTCACACTCCTAGTCCTAGACTTCAATATAGGGTGTTCCAAATATAATGCATGGGCCCGACAGGGCGGACCAAATCTTAATTGATACGACATTTTTACCCTCTTGGTCTTTAATTTTAGAAAATAAAAGCGGGCAAAGTTCCCAATAGTACAAGAAATTTCATGATTGTNTGGTATAGTCACACTCCTAGTCCTAGACTTCAATATAGGGTGTTCCAAATATAATGCATGGGCCCGACAGGGCGGACCAAATCTTAATTGATACGACATTTTTACCCTCTTGGTCTTTAATTTTAGAAAATAAAAGCGGGCAAAGTTCCCAATAGTACAAGAAATTTCATGATTGTTCTTGCCAGAAACTATACAGATCCCATGTGAATTAAATATTACCAAAAATAATGGGGCCCACTCCCATGTGTATATTCTGTATAGTTTCTGTTTTTTTTTTCCTTCAGTACATATAAAAGTGTTCTGTGCAATGCTTATGTAAAAAAAATCTCATTCATTGATGGGATATTCTATATTAACATGAATTACATCTTATTACATAAAATCGTGAAATATTCATTAATTTGAGTATTGGGAAGTTAGGCAATATTAATTTTCTCATATTTGAGGGGTGGCGTTGAATGAATGAAGACTAGACTAAAAGATCGAAAATAGGGGATGAGAACATAAAAAAACGGAAAGTGAAGATGAAAAAAGAAAAAAGGACAACATTTTCAGAAATTTTAATACAAGGAACGATTAAAAAACTAGTATGATATAATATTGAATGTAATATTAACTAAAGGCATGTTATACTAGTGCATTTAGCATGACGTGATCAAATATCAACCTTGATTTGTCTATAAAAATGAATATTGTGATTTATCTAAAAAATTACACTTCCATCTTGGTGGCTTGATCAGGACTTTGAGGGATATGATCCAATTTTTTGACTTAGTTCCTGTCAAATTTTTACCAGATTTTGATTAAAATTGAAAAATTGTAAGTCCCATAAAATATATGATAAAAATTAATTATTGACTTCCCTATCAAACATGAGTTTAATTTTAATTTAGGAATGAAAAGATTTGGTGGGGGTGGGAGCCAGAGGGAGAGAATTTAGGGAGTATATTACCAAAAGAGTTGGGGTTACTTGAGAAGAAACATCTTAACTATCTCATTGGCTTTTAAATGTCAACACCCTTTCTTATCAAACAAGTAACTTATATATACAAATCCAACCGGTGCGAAAGGGGGACACGCGACAAAATCAAATGACAGATATATCCCCAAGTTACACACTTTTCCTTAAAAAAGACGAAGAAAAATGCATTTGTGATCCTCTAACTTGTACAA
>CAIGRP010051313.1:0-21810 GCA_903798385.1 Fraxinus cuspidata
TAAACTTTTTAAATCCTAAAAAGTAATTAAAAGTCTCAATTGAATACACCCCTCAAGTTTGCAAATAGCTTATATATCTCCTTCACCCTCTTTAAATTTCGGAACATCCTTAGTTAAGAATCTTTTGAGATTTAAAGTGGGTAGTTAAAACAACATTTTTTTGTTGCCATCCTTTAAGATTCAACCTATTGTTTTTTTTTCAAGTTTTCTTATGATTAACTAGAATCATTACCAATCGACTTCTGTTGTAGGCTCCACGAATGGTGAATTATTTTCACCCATTAACAAGCTAGTTATAAATATGATTAACTAGAATCAGTACCAATCGACTTCTGTTGTAGGCTCCACGAATGGTGAATTATTATCACCCATTAACAAGCTAGTTATAATATATTAAATAGGCTATTAACCTTTAAAGTTATAGGAATTGAAGAAGTTGGAATTACAATTTTAAATAAGCCCGTGATTAGTGGTCTTTTTTTTTTGGAAAACCATTGTTTTAAATAGGGATTTTTTTAAGAATATGTGATTAAAAAATATAGAATTACGTATAGAATATTTTATTGTGTGAATATAAATTAAAAATGAGTATTTAGAATTTTTTTTTTTGAAAGAATTGAAGATAAACGGGAGCTAAATAAAATCAACTGGAAAATAAAGGCAAAACAAGGACCTTACAAAGGGCCCATAATTTGATAACATTCATGTTCGCAAGTTACGCGGTACATGAGTTTATGGCCTAAGGTGCTTATCCTACAAGTGATTTTAATTATCTTGCACGTGCATATAGAAAAAGCTTATATACTATACATGATTAAACCTTCATAAAATGTGATTATATTTAAACTAGTAATTTCTTTATCATTTTTTCTATGTGAGATAAGCAATAATTGGCTTCCCTTTATCATTCCATCACTTTCAATGGACACACTTTGAACTTCAATTTCCAATTCAATTAGAGGTGGCAATCGAGCTGAGCGGTCGAGCCGGCTCATAAAAAAGGGGCTGACGAGCCTGAACCCGAGCCGAGCAGGCTGGCTCGCTAGGCGAGCTGAGCCTGCTCGACTCGTTTTTTTGACCAGCGCTCGTGGGCTCGTCTAAAGAGAAATGTTATTTATTTTTTATTTTTCAAAAAAAAATTTATCTTTACAAATAAATAAATTGATGAGCTCGCGAGTCGAAGCTTGGCTCAGCCCACGAGCTCGAGCTCATGGGCCGAGCTGAGCTCTCGGTCCACGAGAAATGAGCCTAGCAGTAGCTCGGCTCGTGTGCATACGGCGGCTCAGTTCATTGCCATCTCTATATTCAATCGAACATCGATTTTGGCAAATAAATATATGATTTAATTTTCTCGTGAAGAAGAACGCGAATCTATTTTGATATTTCAAAACGAAGAAATGATTGCCCTCAAATTATGCCAAAAAACTGCCACTTTCCAACATTCTTGGGTCATGTCTTTGTTTTTCTTTATTTGTATACCCCGAACTCATAAATGAAACCCTACACATCCCTTTTCATGTAAATCCCTCCAAAATTTTATCAATTATCATAGTGACGAGTGAAGTGTTTAAAATGATGGATAATAAGTTGTCCATGGTCGCACCAAAGTGCAACGATGAATATAAAATGCCAATTAATAAAAGTTGACTTGTCGAGAAATAAAATTAATCTTGTTTCTTCTGACTCTTCGATCATTCTCATCACAAGTTTCCTTCATTATTATTGAACTTTAATATGTTGATCACTTAAAACTTGATTTATGAAATCATTCTCGAATAAATTAATTTGTGGAATTGATAAGGTGTTAAATAGTCATGCCAGCAAGGTACAAATTGAAAAAGCCTCACTGCCCAATCTTCATTCAGCAAGCAATTTTTTTCATTAATTTTTATGTCCCGCTGCCCACATTCCAACACTTTAGGTTGGCTCAATCCTGTTCCGAATATGTACAAAATATGCACAATTTTGACAGTATCCTTTCATAAATTCTCTTCCAGAACCACCCCCACCCACCCACTTACCTCTGCTTTAGAAAAGAAAACTTTTCAATTTTCGTGATTTTTTTGCCGCCTCCCCACCTTAAAAATGTAAACCCAAATGCACTTCAACTTTATCACTTCAACTCTCTCTCTTCGTGACTGAGACGAATAAAGCCTCAGTCTTGAACAGTGAAACCCCAGAAAGTGTTTTTTTATTCCAGAAACAGCCATGGAACAAGTCAATAATTCTCTGGTTCAGCTTCTACACCATTTTCAAAGGACCAAGAGATCTTTCTATGCTTTTGTTTCTCTTCTTTTGCTTTGCCTTTTAGCTTATAACAGTGCCACCATANGAATAAAGCCTCAGTCTTGAACAGTGAAACCCCAGAAAGTGTTTTTTTATTCCAGAAACAGCCATGGAACAAGTCAATAATTCTCTGGTTCAGCTTCTACACCATTTTCAAAGGACCAAGAGATCTTTCTATGCTTTTGTTTCTCTTCTTTTGCTTTGCCTTTTAGCTTATAACAGTGCCACCATATTCTATACTCAAGCTCCCTTTCCGGCCAAGAATTCGCCGGAGCAGGCCAGTTTTTCGCCGGAAACTGCCCCCGGAAAATCAATAAAGTCCTTCTCTGTGCCTTCTTCTACAAAGCTCTCATCTTCTGCACCACATGCTGTAAAAGTAGAGCGCCCCGTTGGGAAATTGAAAACACATTTTCCCCTTTTGTTTAAAAATACGAATTTGATCGCTCTTGTGAACACAAGTGTGGTGTATCATCCAAAAAGGAGAAAAAAACACAGTCGTGGGTTCAAAGTGAAGCCTTTTTCAGTTAGAGTGAAGGAGTTCTTCAATGCTAATCCACTGAATTTTTCTTGTAAGTTTCGATTTTTCATGACCTGGATTTCTTCGTTAGAGTCTTTTGGGGATAGAGAATTCTTTACCATAGAGAGTTTATTCAAAACACATCCAAATGGTTGCTTAATTATAGTATCCAGTTCAATGGATTCAAGAACTGGGATGCAGATTTTGAAGCCCTTTTTGGGTAAAGGATTCAAAGTGACTGCAATTTCTCCTGATTTCAATTATTTGTTCAATAACACTGCTGCACAGGCTTGGTATAACCAGTTAATGCAAGGGAATGTGAATCCTGGAGAAGTTTCTTTAGGTCAAAACCTCTCAAATTTACTTAGGCTTGGGTTATTGTACAGATTTGGTGGGATTTATTTAGACACTGATATTCTAGTATTGAAGAGTTTTAAGAAGCTAAGAAATACAATTGGGGCTCAGACTATTAATCCTGAAACAAGAAATTGGAGCAGATTGAATAATGCTGTCATGATCTTTGATCAGGGCCATCCACTCCTTTTCAAATTTATTGAAGAATTTGCACTCACATTTGATGGGAATAAATGGGGACACAATGGACCTTACTTGGTTTCAAGGGTTGTTTCAAGAATCACTGGGAGGCCTGGTTACAATTTTACAGTGCTGCCACCTATGGCGTTTTATCCCGTTTATTGGAGTAGGATCGGCAGCCTTTTCCAGGGGCCGAGGAATGAGACTCACTCTAAATGGTTGATTGCAAAGCTCGAGCAAATTCAGAGCCAAAGTTTCACAGTCCATCTCTGGAATAAGCAGAGCAGAGGGTTTAAAGTTGAAGAAGGAAGCATTATTGAACAAATAATGCTTGATTCTTGTGTTTTCTGCAATTCCTCTTCATCCACCTCGTAATAAGCATATAATAAGGACAAGGGTATGCATATTCTCATTGCATTCATCTTTCAAAATGTTATAATCTTGTGTATGAATCATGGACTCACTCTGTCCATTTCTTAGATTAATCGAAGAAAATGTAAATTACAGTCACAAGTGAATTGTAAATTGAAGAGTAGTAGGTAACAACCTTCTCTTCTTGATATATTAAATGTATGGATAAAGTGTTGGTTGTTTTGTTTTTCAGTAGTAAATTTTGATTGTTTGTTACTTCAGAATAAAATGAATTGTCATCTCATTGTGTGTTAAATTTGAATCAAAGAGTTTCTGGCCTATAAATTTTTACATTGGCCACGGATAAATTTCTGTGGCCTTTTTGGTAACCATATCTTTCTCTGCAGTTAGACAGAATGTTGTCTTGTTGATTATCTGCGTATCATTTCAATTTGGGGTCTGCTAAAGGGATGCTATGTGTATTAGGTTCATGTCATTAGATTTAACAAAGCTTACGCTCTCTCTGCCAACCTACCACAACCTTCCTCAGCTGGGACGGGTTATAAAAAACACAGGCAGAGTTTTAGGAAGCATAAGAGGGAAAAAAAAATTAAATTAAATTTCATTACAATTGTTAAGCAACATATTTGTTCCATGTGGATGTGATGAGCACAGGAAGTTTAGTCATGCAAATTTATGATCCATACAAACTCCAAGTATGGAAGCTTAGGGCGTCTCCAAAGGAGAAAACAAAACATCAAAATGCACAAAACAACAAAAAATGATGCAAAATATCTCCAATGTAGCACCAAACTTTGCACCATTTTAATGCAGAGTGGTGCAAAGTGAATAGTGTTGGTGCAACAATATTGTCATTTTACCATTTGTTTTCATTTTCCAAACAAATTGATTAACAATATTTGTGTTATATACTTTTTAATACTGTAAGATGTTGTTGTTATTATTATTATTATGTGCATTTATAATAAATTTTAATAATGTAAAAAATAATATTTAATGAATTTAATATTTTCATTAATTTAACATAATTATTTATTTAGTAATTTAAGAGGTCGTAAAATAAATAAAGATCTTTATTTTCAGATAAATAAATTGTTGATAATAAAAGAAATGAATAAAAGATTAAACACTATTTATTTGGTGTAATGGTTGGAGAAATTTTTTAATTTGGTGCAAGATTTGGTGTAAAATTTACCTCAAATCTTAATACAGGATTGGAGATGGCTTTAGTTGAGACATGAAATTTTCGTGGCAAGGGTGATTTCCTGTTCTATGTTCTGTAAAGTTCATAATCACACCAGAATAATTATTTTTCGAAGAATATGTGGTTAAAAAATAGAGAAAAAATTTTCGGTAAAATTATTTTATAGGAAAAATGTGTGTTTAAATAAGTTTTGAAAAAATGATGTTCAAATATGGGCTAAATCCATAAAGCCTTGAATATTAGATTTTGAGTTAATCTATAGTTTAAATTCTCTGCAAACAGTATATATTAATTTGTTTTTGCATAATTCCAGTTTTTATACGGCCATTAAATGTGATACATTATCAACTTGTCCAACATATCTTATCTCATTACATAACTTGTTGGTTTCAAGAATTGTGTTTGGTGACTCAACTTATAAATGAAAAAGAATGGAGTAAGCAAAACCCTCCATAGACTGAATCAACTACCAGACATTTATGTTTGGGGAGGGACCTTTATGAGCCATCCCTTTCTTGCATGTGCCCTTTAACTTCTTTCGCTCTCACGTTACAATCTCAACCTTCTGAAGTCACCATAATGGCTTGCTAACTTGCTTTATATACAAATTTTATATCAATACAACAACGACACACTCTATATAATATATCGTTGAGAAATTATTACAGGATCGTCAGCCTCAGCTCAATACTTTCATGTCTACATTTAGGGCCTTTTTGTCACAAGTTGTTTTATGATACTAAGATGCTGCTTTTTGGTATATTTGAATAATTCTTTAGAAGTATCGTCTGGTTTGAAGAACTTCTAAATGAAGTGACCCTATATAGTTTTTTAAAAAACTCTTTTATATAAAATAGAAGTGGAAACCTTGTCAAATGGACCTTAAACTACATGCAAGCACATTATTACTTGAGATACAGAGCATGTCATAATCTTTCACACTTTAAAAGGATCATCTGACTCCAAAAAACAAGATTTGTGATTACGACTTAGTTTGTCCATACACTAATTTCTGCCATGAGATACTTTTATCCAATTCGACATTTCTTCTGGGGGCATGTATTTAGAAAATAAAACATATAACTCTTGAATCAATTCAAGATATTCTCTGGAACCACATCTATTAAAATCATTATAAGTTTACAAATTCTGATTGGAAGGAAAAAATGTATAAAAATTAGTCTTGGAAAAAGATAATCTGCTAAAGAACCCTTAATTTGTGCTTAGAAAACAAACTTCTTTCGTGATTCTGTTGGGAATTTACTTAATATGAATAGCGAAATTTAAACAATATTTCAATTTCCACAAAAAATCTTCTTTGTGTTTAGAAAGAAAATATGATAAGAATTATACATTTATTGAATTCCGCAAACTCATTTGCTTATCTTGAACATGAACAATTAGAATCTGCAATCCATAACTGTCTAATTATTCATTTTCTAATGAAAATCCACATAGAGAACTATAATGAGAGAATTATGGTTTCTCTTTTCTTATACTAGCAAGATAATGAATTGTGTTATATTATTTCTCAAATTCTAATAGCTTATTAATAGAAGTTCAAGTAGACTTGGCACAACACTTAAACTAAGTCTGGTCCAATATTTAATCAATCTAATTAAGTAACCATAATCCACTAATTTAAAAGTAACTCAATTAATTAATTGTCCAACACTTGTTCATTAATTAATTAATTAGTATATTTCATTCTTCTAGTTCTCATTTTGTTTGTGACCCATTAAGTTCCAGACCACGATACCCAACGACGTGAATAGTTATTTCGATCTAATCAAAATAATATAAATTAAAACACCCTTTTAATTTATTATTAATTCATCTATATTAATTAATTCATCTTCGTCGTTCCATATTGACATCTAGCAATGTGTCAGACAACACATGTGACAAAACATGTCACATGGTATGACAAAATTAAACTTGTTTATTGAAACTATAATCATTTTCATCAATATGATTCGATTAATTACAAGATATGAAATGTGTCATTCTCAATTATCGACCATATCTTTCATTCTACAATTAAGTTAATGTAAATCGAAAACTCTTTTCGACTTATGAGTACACCTTGATCAAGGATTTCATTATTAATTTAATTGAATGAAATGTGGATCATAACCTCTTAATATATAAGAGTGACGAATCATCTATTAATCATTCACAATGTTCATATGATTTTTGATATACCCAAAAGATGTCGTATTAGGAACTCTTGGTAGAGCAATATCCAACATCACCAAAACATAACTGTCCCCATACAAGGTACTATGATGACCAATTTCACTATCGAACGTTAGAGATTAACCATTGATACTCAGATAGTTATCCATGTGGAATCTCTCCAACGAGTCTTCATGTTTAGTTCTTTAACAAAACATCCACGTGATCATTTAAATGTCACCACATTTTAACTTGTGAGATCAGTTACTCACTTCAAATTTGAGAAATGCCACATGTTATGATCTAACCATAGTAACGATATCAATATCTAGTTATTACATACGATCACAAATAATTTAAGATTAGTCATATGTAATTTGTATATCACAATCACAACTCTTTGTAATTAACAAATTGCAAATTGCTATGACAGAATATTAATTCAATTAAATAGTAGATCTCTATTCAATTAAATAATGGATTTGTCATAAATAGAATGTATCAATTATAAATTAAAAGTATTTATGTCTAAAATCGATTGGATGTAGGGCATAACACTTACAAACTTACACTTACACTAGATCCAATTATTTATGTATCAATATCATAAGATTATACATGATATCATGTTTAAGTTCGACAACTCTTTGGTAAAAAGATCTGCAATATTATGACTAGCGGGAATTCATTATTTCTTTACGACATTTCTTTGTATAATATTTGCAATCAGATAATATCACCTTAATACATGTTTGGATCAATGTAGAGACCTTAGTTTCATCGCTTGCGTGATGGCTGTATTGTTATCACAATACAGATTCACGTGATCAACAATGTTAGAAACTACTTAAAGTTCATTGATGAACTTCCCGATCCAGACCACAACCTTTTTGCTTCTGAAATAATGATGCATAAAACTTCTACTATTGAATCAACGGTTGTTTTTTGTTTGGAATCTTTCCAACACACAATTTTATTATTAAGAGAAAACTCATATTTAGATTGAGATTCAGTATCATCCTAGTCTGACTGAAAGTTAGCATCAGTATCTTAATGAACTCTCGATTCATTTTCTCTACATAGATTGTGATAAGTCTAGCAATCTTCTAGACCTATGTCTATAGATCAAGTTATTTATTCCTTATCTTTTCATGGGATATTCTTTGACAACCACAATTTCAACGATTGAAATATAGAGGCTCATTCCAATATTTCTTGTAAACACATTTCATCTTCGTTTTTGATATAATCAAACATTTTGATTGTCTTATCAAATCAAAGATTTCAGCTCCTAGATGATTGCTTCAATTCATATATGGATTGATTAAACTTGTATACCTTGTTAGCATTTTTGGATTCAAATCCCTTAAGTTGTGTCATGTACATTTCCTCTTAGTTCGTGCTAAAGAATGTAATTTGGACTCTATTTTCCATAACTTATAGTCATGCAACTATTGCAAGTAAAATCCTAATGGATTTTAGCATGACTATAGGCGAAAAGGTTTAATCAAAATCAATTCCTTGTCTTTACTTATAATTTTTTTGCTACTAGCCTTGTCTTATATGCATGGGCGTTTCCTGTTGACCTTTTTTTGTAAACCCATTTATAGCCTATGAGCTTTATTCCATTAGGTGGGTCGACCAATGTCCACACATTGTTTACATACATTGAGTCCATTGCGGATTCTATGGCCTCCTGCTATCTTTTTGAGTCAACACTTGACTTTGTTATTACGCAACTAGTAAGTTCATCATCCTTGATTAATAATGCCTAATTAGTAATCATGAATTTGTGCCTTTTAGGAGGTCGAATGATCCTACATAATTTTTCATAGAGCTGACGTGTTCTCAGGAGTCTTTACTTTCTAATCAAGAGTATGTCCTTCAGCATGTGTGAGATCAGACTCACGTTTATCTACTTGGTAAACTATAAATGTGGATTATTAAACTCCTAGATCTATTCTGCTCCCACTGTTCTTTCATAAAGTGAACTATTTCTCTAGGAACATACATATTTAGAGACGAACAATTTCTTGTCAATGAGATTATAGAATTAATATCCAATTGTCTCTATTGGATATTCCAAAAATATGCATTTATCAGATTTAGCCTTATTGACATCCGACCTGACAACTTAATTAAGATCATTTATTATATGCACTTGGCTTAGATAAATTGAGGTCGGATCTGCAAGGTCGGCTCGTACTTATGACTATCGTTGTTTGAGGAAACATAATGATTGTAAATTCCTTACACATTGACAAAAAATTCAATTAATTAATAACATTCAGAAGGAATTACATCAGCGTCCACCAATCATATGTTATAGCTTCGTTCCCTAATCAATTCATTAATTACCGGGGGACCCCATTTAAGGTCGGCTCCATAATTGTCTAATGGAACCAAGCTTAGTAACCAATAGAGATATGCCATTGTAGTATTTTCTAAGTTCAGTACTATATGTTGATTTGAAAACAACCAATCAGGGCTAAAGCCATTGTCTCAAACTCCCAGCTCGACACTGTTGTTGACAAGACATGAATGAAAAAGATTCAGACCAATTTTTTCCTATAAAATGGGGCCCCAAGAACTTCATAAAGGGAGAGGTCATTTGAGAAATAAAAACTTGTAGTTCATAAGAAATTATCAATAAAAATCCTTATTTTACATTAGAAGTTTGCATGAATTTAGTTCTTACAATTTTCGACGTCAACAGTTTGGCGCTAGAAGGAGGGCACTAACTTGTAAAAGTAACACTATTTCCCATAGAATTCACAATAAAAATACTGTAATGGATGATATTTAAGCATCAAGGAATCAATCCAACACTCATCCCGAACAAACCAATATTCCACAAAATATTGGGAGGGGACGAGGTCAAAATGAAGCTGGTGATCCTCAAATGACCATCATGAGAGAAGCCATTGAAAGGTTGACAAATGCAGTCAACATACTGGAGCGAAACCAAACTCACGTTCTTCCACTCACTATTATGGTGGAGTCTTCACGCATGGAATGAACCAGACTACCTCCCACCAGGAGGGCTCTCCATTTCTCAGAAGAAGAATCTTCCAAATGTTGAACAGAAGAGATCATGAGTTCTCTCGCAACGACGAAGCCGATTACTATGAAAGCTAGCAGTGTGTTCGATAGATTGGGATCTCAGCACTCATTAATACCTTGGAGTGAATGTGCTGAACCCAGTATGAAATGCCCGTTGAAATAGGCAGGACCCAAATTGAGCATCTTAAAAAAAAACGCATTGCTGATCTAGAATCCAAAAACAAAGGAAGCACGAAAGAATATCACTAAACGCCATTCCTCTTTTACTGAAGATATACTTGCTGAACCTTTCCCTGAAAAATTGAAAATGCTACAGTTGACTGGGTACGAGGGGGAAGGAGATCCCCTTAGTTACCTAGATAAGTACACTTTCTGGATGGAGCTACAAAGAATAGGTGATTCTATGATGTGTCGTGCCTTTCCACTAACATTGGGAGATAAAGCTCAAAGGTGGTTCAGGAGGTTACATCAGAAGTCAATAAGAAATTAGAGCGGCCTCGCCACGATGTTTTGTTCAGTTCATGCGTTCCAAAGTAAGAACCACGCCCAAAGAGCGTCTGTTGTGCATTAAGCAAGGGAAGAGTGAATCGCTAAAATGTTACCTCACTAGGTTCAATAAACAATCTATGGAAGTTGAAAAAATCTCTGACGATGCCACACTCATGGCAGTTCTTTTCAGGCTAAGGCTTAGAATGAGGTTTTGGTGGTCTGTGCATGAAGATGGACCTCAAACATATCACTAATTCCTCCAACTCAGAAAAAGGATCAGATAGGGAAAAACCAAGGAAAGTACTGTCGATATCACAGGTCGGTAGGACTCAATATAGATGATTACAGAAGCCTCAAGGAAGATGTGAAATCTTTAATTAGATGAGGTCATCTGCAAGAGTTTGTGGCTAAACCCAGATAGATGAACCAATCATGTAATCAACAACCTTACCACTCAAGAAAGTTTAACAAGGTCAGCAACTCTTCAAGCTTAGGATTCCCCACCCCGATCTGAGATCAGAATGTTAATAAGTGGTAATCAATTCATCGAAGGATCTAGAAGGGTAAGGTACAGACAAGCGCAAGATGCACACATATGCCAGAATTATGATGTAGGACGATCAGAGTCTGACACTGGCATTGTTTCATACTTAGGATGGTTTGGATTTTCTAAAGAAGATTCTTATGGAGTTTTACAGGACCAAAGTGATGCACTGGTAATAATCATGTCTGTAGTTGGCATTCAAATATATCGTACTCTTGTGAATCATGAGAGTTTGGTCAAAGTGTTGTATTCTCAAACTTTGGAACAAATGGGAATTCAAGAACGATATCTCCAACCATATTATAGGATACTGCAAGGATTTTTTAGGATCCTATTGAAGCCCGAACAAATTGTTTTGATGGTAGAGCTAGGCGAGGCCCCTTGTTAGAGATGAATTCTAGCGGATTTTGTGATTGTCGACATGTCTTCCAATTATAATGCCATACTAGGGAGACCAATATTGCATGAATTGCAAGCCGCCGCTTCCATAGACCACTACCGTATAAAGTTTTTCACACTAGGTAGAGTTGGCATTGTACGAGGAAAGCAAGCTGAGGCTAGAGCTTGTAACGTTGATCTATATTGTCCTCATATCCACATGTTGAGGCGCTAACAAAATGATCAAACAAGGGAGGCAAGGCTAAAGAGACTGATGGTTGCGAGCCTCTTTCAGATAGGTATTACTGAAAAACATTGTAAGAATGTAATGGACGACCATCTTTCGTTCGACGACAAGGAGATAGATCTGCATCCTTATCCTGGTGGTTTCAATACCCATAACAGGAGCTATCATTCCTAAGATTCTAGTTGATCCGGAGAGTTCACTCAACATACTCTATACCAACACGCTAGAATGGATGGGTGTCCCACTAAAATTTTTACAACCATACTCAAATGTGATTTTAGGACTCGACAGGGCGCTCACCCAAGCAAAAGGGTTGATCAAACTATCTGTTGAAATCGATGAATCCCCATGACAAGCTAAGTTGAACACTGATTTTGTGGTATTGGATTTCAGTTCACCTTATGATGCCATCATGGGACAATCCATTATGTTCAATCTAAGGACAATTGTGTCCATGTACCATTATTCACTCAAATTTTCCACGCTTCATGGCGTAGGTCACGTTAAGGGAAACAAGGACATCTCTAAGAAGTGTGAGATGAAGATCTGCCCAGCAAAGAAGGATACATATATTCCCTTAGGAGTTTATATGGAAATCTCATTGAATTTGACTTTGGATCATTAGACCCATGTCTAGGGTCAAGGGGATATAGCCCGTAGAAGAGCTTAACAGAGTGGTGGTTGGACCCGGTGATCCACTAAGGAATCTCAGAATAGGTCACGAACTCCGGCCACCCATCTGAGGTCAGATAGTAAAATTTCTCTGACAGAATCTTGATTTTTTACTTGGGATCATGCATATATGATAGAGATAATCCCCAAAGTTACCTGCCATAGGTTGGGTGTCGAACCTCTGGTGTGACATAGGAGGCAACGACGTCGATCGTTAAATCCTTAGAGGCACGAAGCTTTAATTAAAGAGGTGCAAAAGTTGCTTCGCAACGGGTTAATCTATGAAGCAAAATATCCTAAATGGATTGCTAACTCGGTCCTTGTAAAGAAAAGTAATGGGGATTGGAGAATATATATAGATTTCATTGACCTTAACAAAGGATGTCCTAAGGACAACTTTGCTCTACCAAGGATAGACCAAATGGTTGACGCGACGGCAGAACATGAGTTTCTGAGCTTCATGGATGTATACTCAGGGTATAATCAAATCCCTATGTATGAGTCGTATTAGGAACATACCACTTTCAATACTATCTAGGATCTTTATTGTTACAAGATGAAGCCTTTTGGCCTAAAAAATGCCGAAGCCACTTATCAACGTTTGGTAAATTCTATGTTTGCCAATCAAATTGGCAAAACCATTGAAGTATATGATGACAATATGCTAGTCAAAAGTGCAGATGCCCGAGATCATTAACGACACCTTGCTAAAATGTTTAAAATCTTAAGAAAGTATAAAATGAAGTTGAATCCACACAAATGCACCTTCGTGTATGTTTCGAAAAGTTCATAGGTTATGTCGTTAATCGCCGAGGAATCGAGGTAAATCTGAAAAAAGTACGGGACATCATTGAAATGCGAGCCCTGACAAAGTCTAAGGAGGTTCAAAGCTTAACTGAATGGATAGCTATCCTCAGTCGCTTTTGTAAACCATTCTTCAATGTCCTGCGAGGAGAAAATAAGTTTGAATGAACTCCCAAATGGCAGCTTGCCTTTGATGAACTAAAACAACAATTGGCACAGCTACCGATGTTATCAAAACTAAGAGTAGGCGAAATATTGATTTTATATCTTGCAGTGTCTGAACATGCTATTAGCGATGTCTTAGTTAGAGAGGAAGAAGGAATACAACATCATGTTTACTATGTTAGCAAAGCCCTCCATGAAGTCGAACTTCGTTACTTTCCTTTAGAAAAATTAGCTGCCGTTGTTATGCCAGTCAGGAAGTTACGACCATACTTTTGGGAGCATCCTATTGAGATCTTAAGTAATCATCCATTAAGGCAAACGTTATAGAAGCCTGATACTTCAGGGCAGATGGTTAAGTGGGTAGTTGAGCTCGAACAGTTCGACATAAGAGACAAACATCGTACCTCCATAAAAGGTCAAACACTTGTTGATTTGTTGGCGAGTTCAGGTCGAAACCACTAGGAGAACTCCCCAGTGATGCACCATGGGAGCTCTTTGTAGATGGATCCTCTACTAGAACTCGATTAGAGGCAATCGCCAGTTATTCTGTGAAGCCTTATAGTTTGCTTCCAACAATGAGGATGAATACGAAGTGTTAATAGGTAGAGTGAGGATGGCAAAGGAATGAAAATTCCTCATCTGGTAGTTCACAATGATTCGCAATTGGTGGTCAATCAGATTAACGAGGCCTATTAAACTAAGGAAGAAATGATGAACAAATTTTCAAATTGTTAGGCAAGAATTCGAAAATTTATCGAACTGTTATGGTCAAGAAAATTCCCAAAACTCAGAACGGACATGTCAATGCTTTAGCTCGATTAGCCATAAGCCAAGGAATAGAAGAGTTTGATAGCATTCCTGTAGGAAGAATTCCATATCTTGCCATTGAAAGACTAGAAATTGTCTCCATGATGGTTGATCCCAAGCCTACATGGATGAATGAAATTAGTACCTATCTAAAGACTGAGATACGTCCTGAAGATCCTGTTGAAGCAAGAAGACTCCAAATGAGGTCAACAAGATACACCTTAATTGACAATATGCTCTACAAGCGGGGATATTCGACACTTTTGTTAAGATGCCTTAATGAAGAAGAAACACTTTATGCTTTACAAGAAGTACATGAAGGAGTATGTGGAAATCATTCCAGAGGACAATCGTTGGCTCATAAAATCACACGTCAAGGGTATTTCTGGCCCACCATGAAACGGGACACATTAGAATTTGTGAGAAGATGTGATAAATGTCAACATTTTGCTCCATACATTAAATTCCCGCCAGAAGAGCTGAACTTCATAATGGCTCCATGGCCGTTCTCCAAATAGGGGATCGATTTGATTGACCCCATGCCTCCTGGATAAGGTGGATGAAGTTCGCAATTATTGCAATCAATTGTTTTACTAAGTGGGTAAAAGTTGAACCACTTGCTAAGATCACTTAACAAAAGACCATTGATTTCATATGGAAGTCTATTGTGTGTAGGTTTGGAATACCTCATTCCATAGAAACAGACAATGGAAAGCAATTTAACAATGCTTGCTTTTCAAATTTTTGCGAAGGACTTGGCATATGAAAGTATTTCTCCACGCCAAACCATCCTCAAGCTAATAGGCAAGTTAAAGCAATCAATAAGATCATCAAGCATACCTTAAAAGCAAAACTTGACGCTCTTAAGGAAGGATGGGCTGAGGAACTTTTTAGTGTATTATGGTCTTATCGTACTACACCCAAGAATAGCACTAGAGAAACCCTTTTCTCTTTGGCTTTTGGGGTAGAAGCTGTGATCCCATTGGAAGTAGGAATTCCTTCTATTCGAACAACAATGTACAAAAAAGATAAGAATGAGAAAGCTTTGTGTGTAGAGGAAATGAGGAATAAGTCTGGAATCAGAAATGCTGTCTAAAAACAACACAATGCAAGATACTACAATTAGAAGATCAGAAAATGAGTATTTGATGTTGGTACCCTGGTACTAAGGAAAAGTTTCCTTGTCACTAGAGAATCTAACTTTGGATCTCCAGGACCTAATTCGGAAAGCCCTTACAAAGTAACTAGAATACTACTCTAAGGAGCCTACAAGTTGGAAGTTATGAATGGCATACCTCTGCTACGCCCTTGAAATGCTGAACACTCAAGAAGTATTACCAATACGAAGTGAATTTTGTATTGCAAATTTACAATAAAAGTGTGTGTTCTATCAGAAAAATCCCAAAGATTTGCTCATTCGTAAGCTAAACTAAGGTTGCATGTGTTGCAACACTTAGATGAAGTTTCTATTAAGGAAATCACAAAGCTTTGCTTGTTTACAAGCTGAACTAAGGTTGTATGTGCTGCAACACTTAGACGAATTTCCTATTAAGGAAATCACGAAGTTTTGCTTGTTCGCAAGCCGAACTAAGGTTGTATGTGCTGCAATACTTAGATAAATTTCCTAATAAGGAAATCACGAAGCTTTACTCATTCGCAAGCTGAACTAAGGTTTCATGTGCTGCATCACTTAGACGAATTTCCTATTAAGAAAATCACAAAACCTTACTCGTTCGTATGCTAGCCTAAGGTTGCATGTGCTGCAACACTTAGATGAATTTCCTATTGAGGAAATCACGAAGCTTCACTCTTTCGCAAAACCGAACTAAGGTTGCATGTGCTGCAACATTTAGACAAATTTTTATTACAAAGGCAAACTACATTGTGTGCAAAATAAAAGATGAACTAATATTCATTCATTAATAATAAAAACTAGGACATCATTCAATATTAAACAAAGTAAATATTTGATATAAAACACTAAGTAAATTCTAAGGAAGATGTGGGTCTTGTAGAGCTTGTACATCATCTTCAAGGTCTTCATTAGTAGGGTAATACGAACTCCAGTTGTCTTAAACAATCTTTGGAGCTCCTCATTCTGCTCCTCCAGAGATTCCACCAAGAAGGCCGTATAAATATGCTTCACAAGCTCTTCCAAGGCCACGGTATAGATGTCCTAAGCTATTACATCAGACTCAAGAGAGGCCCTCTAAATTTTCACTACCTTAGAAGCTTTAGCTTCTGCTTCTTCAGCCCTCTTGGTAGCTTCTTCAGCCCTTTTCGTAGCTTCATCATCCCGAGCTTGCTCCTTACCTGCTCGTGTTTTTTCTTTTTCAACCTTTTTTTTCTCATTGGCTGCTTGTTGGGTAGACTTCTCCACCCAAGTCTGTAGGGCCTTGTTGTCATCCATAAACCTTAATTACGAGGCTGATTTTGCTTCCAACTCAACTCCCAATTTATTGGGGCGATCTTCATAATCTCTTTATTTCTCTGTGAACTTTGCCCTTTCAGCCTCCATACTTTCAAATAAGTCTAAGGCTTAGTTCTTTACGTTATGTATTTTATCTAGCTCGGCCTTGACCTGAGAAAAGAAAAGTAGTGTTAATTATAAAAAAATATATAATAAAATTAAAATAAAAGTAAGAAATTTCTGAACTTGAGCAAATTACCTTATCAACCATAGACATGATATACAAAATTGATATATGGCTGTGGAGCTGATCTAAGATAATTGCCTCACCTATAGGGATCTTAGCTAAGAATTGTTTCTCTCTTTTGTTCCAACTCCTAGTAAGGAGGTTGACAAATTCTCTGAGAGGAGAGAGAAGTGCTGCAGTAGATTTCCTTGATGGGGATGGAGCTCTAAGAAAATCTGAAAAGATGTCAGGTCAGTGTCCCATCAAATATTCAACGTTTGGCCTTTGTAAATTTGGGCACCTTTCCTGCGACCTCAAGGAGGCAACTCCAGCAATTGTTAGGACTGAATGTGGTGCAGGGGTTGATTTTGGGAAAGGCGCCTCAGGTGAAGACTCTCAGGAGCTAAGGCCATTAGAGTAGGCTTTGACGGCATTTCCACAGATCAGCAACGTTTTAGAGGTTGAGCCTCCTGCTAAATCTCAACTTCTTCAGGTCGGCTTACAATTTCAGTTGGAGCTTCCCTCTTTTTTGCCTTTGGCAGCAGCTACTGCTTTTGCTTCTTTATATCCCAACATCTCTTGATCTTGATCTAAACAGGAGAAACAATGAGTATATGTTAGTTCTGTACTCAGGGAAAATACTAATTGAAATACTAATTAAAATACTTACTGGAAGAAGTTGGGATAGAGGTAGAAGCCCTAGCTGAAGTTGAGGTAGGACAAAGAGACTGGAACAACCCCGCTTGAAAGAGGTTGAAATCTGATATCACGAACTTGTAGGATCTCTATTTCTTTGGGAAATCTCCGTTAAAGTCAGCTCGATCTTGGATTACCGAGGTCAAAGTCACCTTCTTGTAGTCTACAGATCGAGACAAATAAGTTAAGAATATGCTTATAAAACAAATTTCAGAAAAATACAAATGTTATATTTACTTACATAATGGGTGATAGAGAGTAGGAACTACGTCCTCCCTATTTACCTCGACAAGGTGGAACTGCTGCTCTCCCAAAATGTAAAAGAACTCATCGTTCCGTTTCTTTATTGAGGATATAGTATCTAAAACTAAAGGACCACCCGTCCTAGGCCTAACATTAGAATATCAGCAGCCAGTGTTCTTCCTGTCCTCTTTAAAGGTAAAAAGGGAGTTGAATTGTGCTACACTTAATTCAGGATGACCTAATTTACTTCACAAAATTAAAGTGGCAATTAGTGTTCTCCAGCCGTTGGGGGTACAACTGGGTAGTGGTTATTCCCCAAGAAGAAAAAAACCTACGAATAATCTAGGGAAATGAAGTCTAAGTCTAGCATTCAGGATGATAGAATTTAAATCCACACACCCTACTGGTGGAGCGTTAGCTCGATCAGATCAATTAGGAATCACAAAATCTACAGAGCTGAGAATACTATATTTTGCTCTTATGCTCGCTAGCATATCCCCCGTCACTATTGACCTATATGAATTAGCCCTCATTTCTGTGAACTTCCCTCATCTCCCTCATGAGACCAGACCTATTCCTTCTCAGTGTTTTGTTCCATATTTCTAGGCGGACCTAAATCTTCAGGTTAAATTGTATAAATTGGGACTGGAGTTAATATCTTTTAACATTCCGAACTCGCAAAAGATGTGGAGGATTATTTATTCCTGTTGGTTATCCCAGAAATGAACCCTAGATTCGTCAGAACTCATGCAAATAACCAAGGAAGAAATACAAAACTCAACGAAAATGTGAAGAGAATTATACTTATGTGAGAGAAAATTTGAAAGCAAAAGTATGAAAATGAAATGAAAAACCATATTGAAAGAGAGGGGAGGTAAAAAGGCATATTCTGGACCATTAGATAAAAAAAATGGAGGGAAAGTGAATGGTTAAATTAACCATTCCAAAACATCATTATTTTGATGGAAGCTTTCAAAAGAAGTTAATGAAGATGCGTGACAGCTCACCAAATTAGACTGGGACACCTGTCCAAACTATTTATTGTTGTATATATAAAAACGAGCTAATTTTGATCATGGTCAGTTCGTCATTAAAGCAAGCACTGACCTGGGGGTAACAGTTGACATCCGACCTGACAACTTAATTAAGACCGTTTATTATATGCACTTGGCTGATGATAAATTGTGGTCAGATCTGTAAGGTCGGCTCGTACTTATGAACACCGTGGTTTGAGGGGACATAATAATTATAGATTCCTTACACATTGCCGAAATATTCAATCAATTAATGACATTAAGAAGAAATTACGATAGTGCCCACCAATCCCCACCAATCATATGTTATAGCTTTGTTCCCTAATCAATTTATTAATCACTAGGGGCCCCATTGAAGGCCAACTTCATAATTGCCTGATGGAGCCAACCTCAGTAACCAATAGGGAAATACCATTATCATACTTTCTCAATTCGGTATTGTATGTTGATTGGTCAACAACCAATCAGGGCTAAAGCCATTGGCACAAATTCCCAGTTCGGCACTGTTATTGACAAGACATGAATGAGAAAGATTCAGTCCCATTTTTTCCTATGAAAAGGGGACCAAGAAATTCCTAAAGGAATGTCCTTTGAGAAAGAAAAACTTGTAGTTCATCAATAAAAATCCTTATTTTACATTAGAAG
The DNA here is from genome assembly GCA_903798385.1 of Fraxinus cuspidata. NCBI lineage: Eukaryota > Viridiplantae > Streptophyta > Magnoliopsida > Lamiales > Oleaceae > Fraxinus > Fraxinus cuspidata. Next base: position 19,515 of record CAIGRP010051313.1, read on the forward strand.
TTGGTTTGAATTTAGTTCTTACAATTTTCATCGTCAACAAGCCTTAAGCTTATTCGATTCAGTGCGCTTCACATAAGCGTCATATCCCAAAACTTTAATATGAGACAAGTTGGGCCTTCTACATTTCCATCACTCGTATAGAATTTAATTTATCAACTTAGATGTGACAAATTTAGTTCGTATCACATTGCAATCAATGCATGACCCCAAAATAATTTTGGGATGTTTACATGGCTTATCATTTATCGCACCATATCTAATAGTGTGTAATTCTTCCATTTAAATACACCATTATGTTGCCGTGTATGTGGCAAAGTCCAGTGCAAGAGAATCTCATTCTCTTTTAGATAATCTAAAATTCATCTTTAAATATTGTCCATCTTGATCAGATTTTAGTGTGAGAATACTTTTATCTACTTCTAGTTTGAATATCTTGAACCTTTCAAGAGCTTCACACTTGAATTTTATTAAGTATATATGATCATTTTTGAAATATTCATTAATAAATGTGATGAAATAAGAGAAACCACATCTAGCATCAATTGACATGTGTCTACATACATCACTATGCATTAGGTTCAATAATTGTACGACTCTCTCTCTCCTTTTCAAGAGAAAAGAAGAATTTTTCCATCTTGCCCAACACTTGATTCACATTTTTGTAATAATTCAAAATCATTTGACCCCAAATATCCATCTTTATATAATTTGGAAATACGTTTTTCATTTATGTGACCAAACTTATAATGTCAGATATAGGTAATATTTAGGTTATCGTTTTTATGCCTTTTCATTTCTATACTCATTATAGAATTATCAGTATTTAGAATATAAATGGTAAGTTATCATAACCATTAAAATCTTATCAAAATAAAAGGAACAACAATTGTCCTTAATGTTAAAATAATTCATGTCCAAACATGAAATTTAAATAATGTTTTTGGTAATTATGTGAACAGAATAATATTTTTCGAATTTTAATACTAAACCTAAAGGTAATGGCAAAGAATATGCTCACACAAGGAATGCAGCAACATTTACTCAATTTCAATGTGTAGGTCAACTTCTCATTTCTGCAGTGATATATTCCTATTTAGTTTCTGCATATTTTTATACATTTGAGATTCATATCTAGTATCTAATACCCAAGAAGCCAATGAAGTAGATATATTAACCTTAATAATAAAGATGCCTGAAGTGGAAGCTTCAAAAGGCTTATTTGCATTCAAGCTCGCGAGGTAAGCCTTGCAGTTCTTTTTCCAATAACTTTTCGCTCAAAAATGATATCAAGAGTCATCAGACCTGATATATCATTATTTTCTTTGACTACCTTTGCCATCTTAGATGTTTTCCTAAAGCCTCATTTACACTTTTTCTAAATGCCCTTAGAGGAATCAATGGCCAAAATTTGCCCACAACATACTTGGATGTTGGGCTTAAGAGTTTTAAGTGTGTTCAGTAACTCGGGGAATGTGTACTCGAACTTATTCATATTAATATTGATAATTAGTTATGAATAGCTTTTTGGAAGAGATTGTAGAACCAAGTCAATACTTAGTTTATAGTCCTTGACTGAACTCAATCGAGACAACTTCTCAATGTAACTAATCATTTTAATACACGAGCACAGAATTCTACAATTTTTGCATCGGTATAGTTGCTTGGAAGTCTTATGTCCTTCCACACGTGATTATTCATATAAACTCTTTGAGATGTAATATCATATGTTAGCATCTAAACACTCATGTTGCTTTTGTAACTCAAGTGACATAACTGCAACATGTTACAGTAGTATCGTCATCACAATGTTTATTATAGCATCGACCTCTTCCTTAGTCGAATCATTAGCAAGTGTCTGTAAAAAGTGCTACTCAAGGACATAATTAATTTTCTCATGCCTGAGAACAATTCTTAGATTGCTGTGCCAATCAAGAAAATTTGACTAGGTTGCTGGCATCCATACCGCCTCTCAAATACATATTGAAGAAAAATAAAAAAAATTAATATGTATTAAAATGCATTGCATAATTTAATATGAGTTTTAATTAAATTAAATATGCTCCCACTGTTTAAAATAAATTTATGACCCTTATACATAAATTAATGGAATACATACTTGATTTCTAGTGAGCTGAGATCTCATTTATTTTATTAAGATCATAAGTGTACTCAATAAATTTTAATAAAACATATGGGCATATATTATTATCAATTGTATCTCTATACAACTCTTGGATCATTAAGTTGGCAACTATTTGTTATCACGCATCTTATGTGTTAGCTTAACATACCTCTA
>CAIGRP010051323.1:0-36227 GCA_903798385.1 Fraxinus cuspidata
TGCAATTGAGTGAAAATCTCAAGTTAGAGGTCATTTTACATGAATTGGTGTTAAATGAGGGACATTACACTAATCAAGGCATAAAAAATTTTTATTAGAAAATTTTTCTTCGTAGCTTTTATGGCTCGAGAAATTAAATCTGCAAGAGTTTTTAAAATCTGGTGTCCTATGATCATCTGACTTGGGAGTCATTGGTTGAAAGTTTGTTATATGGGTCATTTAGAAAGATGGAGAGAGGGAATGCTTCAAATAAAGAAAAAAATTATCCTTAAAAAAAAGTTTCAAAAAAAGCAGGTGCATGAAACAGAAGCCGCGTCAAATGCCAGTGTTAAGTCTCAAACACTTGTTTAAGAAAGTTCTACTTTTGATAAGAAATTGTTAGCCCTGTTAAATTCTAGATTTTGAAACAATCAACCTTAATGGAGAATCCGTGTTTATTGAAATGTTGAACTGCGATGGTGAAAATTTTCCAAACTAGAGAGATGAGGATAGTAAAAAAAATTCAATCTTAGTTCACACACTGGAAAAGAATTAAAAGAATAAGTTTGCGGGTGAGTGAATACGAGTGATGAAAGAACAAATTTAACCATTGAGAGTCAGGAATTGAAACAACTTATAAATTCATAATACTATGATTAATTCTTCACACATACACACACATATGTCGATTTTTGGAAGAGTGAATTTTAATTTTTGTATTGTGATTTTGAAGCTATACATATATTTGTTATTATGATTTCAATCCGAGAATAAAAAGCCAGGTTAGCTAATTAAATCTTGTTGCTTTACTTGAAATTGACTGACCACCAATTAGGTAAGTAACATTGTTTGTTTGAGTGTTTGTTATGCTTTAGTTTTGTTTGAGGACAAACAAAGATTCAAGTCTGGGGGTGTGATAAGTGTAGTTTTTATACTTATTCGAGGCCCTAAATGATGATATTTTATTGTTCTTTCGATAAAATTTTACCTAATTTATGTTATATTGCATCTTTGTAGGTAAAAATCTTATGTTTGATGAAGAATTTGAGAAAATAAGTGAAAAAATTTGGCAAGATCCAAAGTTTAGGGACTAAAATGTAAATACTTAAAAGTTGTGCCGAAACTCACGATGAAGATTCGAGAATGCTTAGGGTCAAATGGATGCAATTAGAAATCAAAATGAGTGAAATATGACCAAAATAATTTCACAAATCAACTTTCAACTACACAAGGATGTTCCAGATTTTCAGCTGGATATTGAGACCTATTTTTGGTCTAGTAAACATTCGAACTAGAAATTATCTATTTCTAGAAAAGTTGTAGCAATTTACGTTAACTTTCCAATGCATTTTAAATAGCTTTAATCGGATATCAAGAGAAGATTATGACAAAAATACCGAAACATATGCAGAATTTGAAATAGCGACTCAGCGCCTGGCGCTACAGGGCTGCTTATTTTCAGCAATGCAATGCCCAGGCGATGCAACCATAGCGCTTAGGCGCTACTTCAAAAGTCATCACGGTGCCTAGGCGTTGCATCCTAGCACTTAGGCGCAGCGCCGCAAATTTTAAACTTATGTTGTTTTGGGCAGCAAAAAGCTCAGAAAGACTCCAATTTTTGGAAAATCGTGTATGGGAGTATAAATAGAAGAAATGAGGAAATTTTAGGAGGTCCCACACATTGAGAAAATAATGATACAACTATAGATTGAAGAGCACAATTCAAAGGAGGAAAACATCAAGTGATTCAAGTTTTGAAACATTTATTGGAAAAAGAAGAAGATTTTGGTGCAAACTTTATTTCTTTTTCTACATCTATATTCAAAATCCGGTGATAAACTCAATATGGACTTTTAATTTTTCTTCTCAATTTATTATGAATAGCTAAACTTTACATTAGGGCGAACGATATAATCTACTTAAAATTTTTTATATCTTTTATTCAAGATTCTTGATATTTTATTGTTCATGTGTTGATTTTATTATGAGTTTAATGCATTAGGTTACTTGATCACTAATTTGATAACTTTGTGGATCTTTTACGAATCGAAAGGTGAGTTTGAGATTTAGACCATATATTAAAATTCGGTAATTTAGTATAACGTGTAGAGATACCTATACTAAATATTGCGATCATACATGAATTCTTAGAATCAATATTTCATTTAGTTAAGATAGATTCGCATAGAGATATGTGATTGAAATAGTTAAATAGGTTCAATGAGAACTCGAGAGGGGTAAATTGAATACAATAGAAGAATTCGATCGAATACTACATTAGGCTCTTGAATCTTGAATTAGGCCTTAAATGTGTTCAATATGTGAAATTGTTTGTCCCTTATTTCCATCCATTATTTGAAATCTCAACCAATCTTTTGTGCATTTTAATTAATTTAAACTATCTTGAATCTTGAATTAGGACTTAAGGTGATCAATACATGAAATTGTTCGTCCTTAATTCCCATCCATTATTTGAAATCTCAACAAATCTTTGTTTGCATTTAATTAAATTACACCGTTTTAATAAAAAAATCACATCAACGCATAAATTTTTGTTTACTTTCAATAAATAGGAGTTAGAAAAATTTAATTAAAGTCTAAAGTATAGTCATCTTGAGAACGATAATTCAGATTCAAAGGTCCACTATATTACTTGTTACGATATCGTACACTTGCGAGAAAAAAATGCAACACCGGACTTCAACAAATTTTTAAAAGCGGTAATCACATTCTTGTATTCTTACTTTACTTATATATAGCCATCAATAAAATTGAAATCAATTCTTTCCTAAGACATCAATATCAAAACTGGTAAGAATAAGAGTTAGAAAAATTTAATTAAAGTCAAAAGTATAGTCATTTTGGGAACGATAATTCGGATTCAAAGGTCCACTGTATTACTTGTTACGATATCGTACACTTGCGAGAAAAAAAACGCAACACCGGACTTCAACAAATTTTTAAAAGCGGTAATCACATTCTTGTATTCTTCCTTTACTTATATATAGCCATCAATAAAATTGAAATTAATTCTTTCCTAAGACATCAATATCAATATCAAAACTGGTAAGAATATATTAGATCAAAAAAGACATTCTTGATATGTTAATAGGTAGATTTAAGGAAAGTTAATATTTAAATCAATCTAACCTTATATTTGCCCATTTAACTTATCAAAGAATATCTAGGATTATAAATAAATGATTTTGTATTAGCTGCATTATGATAACAGAAAAATCGTTTTTGTTTTAAACATTAAACCCTAAAAACCACAGCCACAACATTTTGTTGCACATATTTTCCAACCAATCAATTACAACACGTTTTTGACAATTTCATTGACGTTTATAAATCAATCAATATATGTGAAAATATAGCATATATTTTTCTAACTTGTATAATAACGTCGAGTATAATATAGTACATAATACACTGTAATTTGAATACAACATAATACTACAATATCATATTTGCTATCTCTACAACCTTCCATTAAGTCTCGTAAACTTTATTTAATCTAATATTTTCATCCAAAACTTATGTCGGAAATGACTTAAAAACCAACGTAGAAGCGTGATTTAATGACACTTTGTTAAAGAGAAAGCATCCCACAAACTTTGCTTAAAATCTACTTTAATCTCAAAATGTGTCATCCACTAATCTAGGATAATTTATTTTAATTTCAAACAATTAATTCTCTTTAAAGTGATATGATGTGACAACACTTTCTTTTCTCTTCTTTTCCTTTCATTTTTCGAGTTTGTACTAGGTTTCTCGCTTTTACTCTAACAACATTTTTGTATGAACAATAGGTATTCATATTTATTTTCTTTAGAGTACATTAAGGATCATCTTCTGAACTTTATGAACAACTATAGACACTCTTTCTTATTACAAATATCATCGAATACTTGTGAAAATTGTTATTTTCTTGTTTGTATTTTTCTTAATATTAATTTAGACAAAAACAAAAAAAACATATTAATCATAATTCTGTGAAAACTGCGTTCTCATTTAAAAATGAACAAATTAAAGTTGATATAAGATATTTACAACAAAAAGGTAAGAAAAATAAATATAAGCTTTTAAACCTTTAATGCCAATTTCATTGCATTTTTGTTGCTATGATAATATTACTTTATATTCTAAATAATATAGTGTAAAGCTCAAGAGTGTCGGAAAATAAAAATAGGAGAAAATGCTACTAATTTTTATTTTTTTTAAAACTAAAGCTTATATTTATGTTGATAATAAGTTAAGCACATACAAAACTTTTTATAAATGGAAGAAAGTAAGGTTTGAATTTAATTTGTTTGCCTTACTTCCATATCATATTAACTATTTCATCTAATAGATTAAGATGTTAGATAAGGGTCATGTATATTTAAATCTTGTCTTCAACATGTTTAGCCCTTGTTTGGTTGAGAGATACTTTAAAATTCATATTTCACAAACTCATTTTCAACCACACTTTCGTTCAATAAAATAATTTTACACGTGTATTCATAATTTTTTTCCATTTTTAACCACACATTTTCTTAAATATCACTTTTTTATATAATTTATTCTAAAAATTTTACATCAAATGGACCCTTAATAATTTTTTAATTTTCTTGAAAAAATAATAGTACAAGTTTTGGTTAGTCAATCATGCTCCAGGTGGGTTAGGAGAGCACTTGTATTCTGTGGTCATGATTGATTAATTATCTTATCGAAAACATGAGAATATGCTTCACATGTTTGCCATTATCTTTTTATTTTCAATTTCCCCATTTGTGTAAAGGAAGAGTTTCCTGTTCAATTCTTAAACCTGAATTTTCCGCAATATATATATTTTCACCATTTATTTCTACAAGTGTACCATATTTTAATTGCATGATTCTCACTTTTACTCGTTGTCATAGTTTATGCATTCTATATTTAATCTTTTATTAGTTAGCACATCTTGTTTTTTATGATAATTTCTGTTAATAATTACCATTAAAAGAGAGTAAAAAAAGACTTTATTGCTATTCATATTTTAAACAAGCAAAAATAAAATAAAATTACAACTAAATATTTATCTCTTGTTTTATGTACGTAACACGATTTTCAGACAAAAATTCTCAATAAAGAGTAAGAGCTAATAATTAATGAAAAGTTAAGTATATAATCTTTACTACAATTAAAACGAGATGCATCTTTTGAAAAATGTGGTGTGAATATAACCCGCCAATTTTCCCATAACCTATTCGACAAGGGAACTTTGGAACATAAAAGAACACGAGTGATGAACTCTTAAGATTTTTGAAATAGACCTACAATAGTGTTTTCAAAACATCATACATCGCAAGCATGCTCCCGTATACCATTTCTCTAATGCCTCCCTTTGAAGTAATTCATCAACTCTATTACTCGACTCTCAATTGAAGAGTGATCTTTAGTCCTTCAATTAATTTCAAAAATTCTTACTGACCAACACGTTTTTAGTAGAACGCTCAAACTAAAACATGCGATAACTTGTCCATATTTAAAGAGTACAATAAATTATCAAAGACTGAATAAAGAACGTAAGTCTCTAAATAATCATACTTTCACTTTCTCTTAATTCTTTTGGTCCTCATATTTCCTCATCACTATATAAAGAAGGCAAGGGTTGATAGGACATAAACACAGATTTTTTGGCAACAAAAATCCTAAGCACTTGAAACCATGGAAATCAAGAAATGGCAGTGGCTCTGCCTCGTGGTGGCACATTGCATTGGCCTACTTGCATTCACTTTTGCTATAGAGTCTCCACAATACAAGATCCTGCACTCATGGCCTGATATTGAGGTCAGAATATACAGAGAATCATCATGGATTTCTGCACCAGTCCGAGGTGCCGGCACGTCTTTCGAGAATTCCACGGAATCTGGCTTCCACAGGTCCTCATCTTTATCTCAATGCCTCTTTTTTCAGCAACATCAACTCTATAATACCGATCAATTTAAGAAAAAAGACTAAATCTTGTTCATTTTACTATCATATCATGTCTATGATATCTACTAAGCATGGACTAATGACTGTTTAACAAAGTCGGCTTGATAGTATGGTATTATACAAAGTACTAAACATAATGTTAACGTATCGTCCTCGTTCTTTGTTTTTCTTGCTCCTTCAAACTATGAATTGTACTATGTTTTGGCTCCACAGGTTGTATCAATACATTCATGGTGCAAACCTTGACTCCATCAAGTTTATGATGACATCTCCTGTCCTAAACAACATCAACCAAACAGAAAATGGATCTGATTACTATGTGAAATTCTATGTCCCAGAAAAATATGAGGCTGCTCCTCCACTGCCCTCATCTTCATTAAATCTACAGGTTGAAAAATGGAGAACTCAATGCATAGCTGTAAGGAAATTTTCTGGGTTTGCAAAGGATGAAAATGTCCGTAGCGAAATTGAAGCTTTTTTAACAAGTTTACGTAAATTATTGGCTGGAAAATCGACCGGTTTAAAAGACAAATCTTCCTTTACCATTGCTCAATACAACGCTTCTTTTCATCTTTCAGGACGATTAAATGAAGTGTGGATGAACGTATCAGAGTTGGAAATCGACGGATGTTAGTAATCTGTTGCTCCTGTGTGTGATAGTAACTGGGGCGATATGAAGTTGGTATCATGTAAAAATTATTAATAATAAATCGAGAACATTCAACCAATATATTTGGCATCGAGTGCTGAATTTTACTACTTTATGTTCTTTCATGTAATCCTTTCATACTGTCCAATACCATACCGTCTACCTCACTAATCAGTATAAAACAAATCTTGCCAAATCATACAAGAACTTTTATAATTGTAATAGTATATTGAACATGATCATTCAGCACAACCATTATTTACTACAACATTATTGATAATATATCCATGCCTTACGACTTGTAGGTTTCTTGTAAAGAAATTGGTTAACAATATTCACCTATACATTGGTGGTACACTCATAAAAAGTAAGTTACCAATGATGAGGACTAAATTGTTCGACACTAGTATATGTTGGGGATTTTAGCATCCTCGACGAAATTCAATCTGCTTATTATAGATATACTAAGCGAATAGAAATACGATCACATCTGAGGTCGTGTTTGGACAACATAGATTTGTCCGTCCCTCACGACACCTTCAATATCTTGGGCAGATCCATATAGCTGCTCAATAGCATTTCCAGCACGTGCAATGCCAGATAGGATTTTTTGACGGAAGTTATAGTCAACGATCAGTGGATCAGATGAGTAATCGAGCACAACTTTCTCCTCTTCATCCATAGGCACACTGCATTAGAGAGAAACACTTCATACAGATGAAGAAAAGCAATTATAATTGAAAAGCCAAAGTAGATGAACACAGCTGAAAAACTGTGTGTGAAGTGTATATATATCAGTTGTCACTGCTAACAGATGCAGTTAATCGGAAAATTTCTCAATCTTTTGAAAGTCACCTATCGTAAAGTCCTGCACCAGCATAACCTTCAAGATCTTCACCATTGGAATCTGATCGGAAAATTATTGACCGTCTTATGAAAAGGCCAATGGGTTTGCTGGGGTAACCCAAAACCTGAAAGTTTTCAGCCATACAAGGAAAATTTACACATTCGACAGTCAATAAGTCACTGGTCATACTGCCCAGAGCAATAAACTTGCAACTATTTCACCATATGTAACTTCATAATAATTTAGAAAAAACAGATGTTTTCACCTTAATATCTATTAGTTGAATTTTTTCTAGAGTAGCTTCAAGTATGAGACCAAAATCTTTGATTTACCTGAGGGGAGTCGAGGTTGTTTTTCTTGGAAATGAAACTCAAAGCACGACCTGGATAAGCTCCCACCAATGTTTCTCCCAGGCCCTTGACCACCTATTCAGAAGAAAGATGTATAATTGCTTTATCTGATCTGAACTAACAATTTATACTGAAATCTTTCAAGCCCAACTATCGATTGTTTTAAATCTCTCAATTTTCAGTTTAACACATCACCTCACCAGCCATCACAATGTATCAGACTCAATAAGCTTCTGTGAGGCATAGTGCAGGCAGTACATGAATAGACATGGATTACCTTATACCAATCTCTGAAACAAGACATCTTTGATGCAGCATAAACCCAAAAATTCAAGTGAAACAAGGATGTAATATAAATTACCTCTGCATATATTTCTGAGTCGTCCCCAGAAGATGGATTAGTAGTGTGGATAACAAATGCATAATCAGCATTTATTATTTCTTGAACAAGGACGGCCATGCAAAGGAAGTCATGATTGAGTTTCACTTTTCTTGTGCTGAAATATGCTCTCTCGTTCCACTTAGAAGCCCAAACCTAGAAAATTAAGAAAATGTGAACAATGTTAAGTTTTTCATCCATAAAATGCGATTTAATAGTCGTGGACACAAGTACGACTGCTAAATTTTTAAACCCATTTACTAAGACGTGTGGATAACCTTTAAAAAAAGTAGTTTTTTGGAAAGTCACTCTTACCTTAACATCAAATTATTACAAACTTTGACCAAACAAAAATTAATTATTTTAAACTCATTAACTTATTAGAGAACTTTTTAAGCTTAGCTAAACATGTACAGGTGGAGTTAAGTCATACATGGAGAAAAAAAAATAAAGCTACTTGCCTTGACAGTATATCATACTTTTCTATATACATGAACTCTTACCTTCTTTATGGCCGTCCATGCTTGTTCCCATCTTTGTGGACCTTCATCACCAGGCCAGGGCATGCCAGAATTTTGCATCTTTTCTTTGAGCTTTTTCACCTGAAATAAGGTTAACCGAGTAATATACATCCTGCTATAAACTGTCTAGGACACTAGATTCACTTGTATGAAAAATACCACCATCTTGATATCTAATTCAATTGTATCTATTAGAAAAACAATTGATGGAGCAAAGGCGTACCAACTCGGGTGGAGCTGAAAGTTCTAGAACTGTCTTTCGAATTTCACCAAGAGTAATAAACTCTCCTCCATCTAATTTTTTCTTCAGAACTTTCAACTTCGTTGCAACTCCCTGCAATGCAAAATATGTCAGATGCTTACTGTAAGCTTAATAAATGCAACATATTCTCCAGAAATGAAAAATTTCAAGGCCACACATGAACTCGCAGAGTAAGAAAAGGATTTACTAGACAATATGATGCATTACAGAGGGTTTTTTAATTTCTCAGGGTTGAAACTAATACTAAGCAAGATTCTAAGTTGATTACTAACAGGATGCTCAGCGCAGTAGAGGTTCCTAGTAAACAATGATTTAGATAATGTAAAAAATTCTTCAGGTTATTTTATGAGAATATGTTCAGGCACTAAAATTGCAGAATGATTTATCTTGGGATTTGAGATTTCTTAAAAATGTGTGTAATGAACATAAGATTTCAATTAATGAAATCATAGCATAAGAAATAGCTGGCTGTATTCACTGAGCTGAGGCATATTTCAATAACAATATGAAATCATGATCAGAGAAAAAGAATCATATTAATGACAGATGAATGTTAACCTTTTTATATTTAGTTCTTTGTACTAACTGTTTTTTCTTACGAGTTATTCTAGGGAAAAATAAAATAAAATATTTGATCAGATCAAAAAATCTAATATTTCAGAATGCTTGTTCATTACTCCCTCCGTCCTATAAAAATAGGCTTACTTTCCTTTTACGTGTAATCCCAAATTATAAGTCACTTTCCTTGTTTAGTATAGTTGATTTATTAGTTTTCTAATATACCTCTATTCAACATGCCTTGTTACCAACAAATATAAAATACTCCTATTTAAACTTTTATTTAATGTGGGCGTATATTAGGAAAAGTGTAAGAAAAACTTATATTTACAATTATATAATTACATTTTCTTAATCCGTGAAAATGGAAACAAGCCTATTTTTGTGGGGTGGAAGGAGTACAATATATTCATATTTCCATGTTTCTAAAGAACAATTGATCACATTTTAAAATTTTCTGATGGAGTTGCATATAGAGGCACATTGAATCATTCAAGACAATCGACATGGTCACATGAGAATGTTTCTTCTATCTAACTTTGGCAATGTCTAATGCATGATGATGTTGAACTGTAATTGAACAACAGTGTATTGATAAAATGAGAAAAACCTTATTGACATTATCTGAAAGGACTTTTTCGAAGACACCAAATGGCAGGGCAACTGAGGTGGGAATCTTAACCCAAGATGGTAATTTTTCTTTGAGATATGCGATATTGCGCGATTTGGCTCCAACCTAGACAAATAAAAGTTTGTACATTGAGTAAGCCTTAGCTTTATGATGGAATTCTGTGCATCAGTTTTAATCCCATAATAATTCTGCACGTCTCAGTCTAAAAGGAAACTGGAATAAGAAACAAAGAAACTACTCAAATGTAAATTAAAGTGACACAGCAAGGCTCACCAGTTCACTAGTGAATTCTTCGGACGATATTGCATATCTACCAGCAAACTGCTTTCTAATCAAGGTTACAGATGGGGATGACGCTACCTCACTCAAGTTAGTCGAACTTGTTAGCTCATCCTCTTTCACCTCTCTGTAGATAAATTGAAAAAGGAGACCACACAAAAATGTCAAATTTTGTGGAGCTTGAAATTTGCATTTTGTAATGAATGTGAAAAATATTACAAACACAGTGCAATAAGAAATACTATTTCATATGCATTATTACGTTGGACGAAGTTATTTCTTAATTATAACTTAATTAAGTTACCTATAAACTACATCTGCAGATGTAGGTTTCAACTGCAATAACTTCCCATCATTTGCTTGGATCCCAGCCAATATGTTGGGATCAAAGCATGTAGCAAAGCAAACCTACCAAGAAAGAACATGTTTTTTGAATGTCATTGCAATATTTATTATGTGACAATCACCTTAGGGGCTCAAAAAAACGTAGCAATACTACCTTGCTATTTCTTGCCCGAACAGAAACATGAGACAAAACATCAGGCATGTCCGGTGTCAGCACAGCGACGACACCATCAGGAATTTCTTCCTCCCCTTTAACAGATTTTGCCACCAAAATTGTTGGTTTTGAATAAGATTTATTCTGAACGGAAAGCAACTCATCCACTACTACTACATATCCTATAGCTTCAACTGGGCTGATAACCTGCCAACTGTTTCAGAACATAAAAGTAACATTATGTTACCCAAATCAGATGATAAGAGCAAAAAGTAATCTTCTTTAGTGCTAACGTTTCTTGACTCTAAAATTGATCAGAACGTATTTCGATCATTGCCTCTAAATGAATAACTGCAAACTGCTTTTAAAATTCTAACAGGTATTTATCAACCTTCCCAAATGAGCAGTTTGTCGAAGAACAGGATCGAGTCGATTAAGAAGGGAGGATAATGAAGCAGCAGATCCAGCACGGATGATTTCTTCAGTAAATATATTTACCTACATGAAATGATCATAGAAGTTATCTTTAAGATAATGTCGTATGAAACAAAATTCAATGAAGGTTTAGATTGTTAAGAGTAACATACTGCCCATTCATCCACCCCAAGCCTTGAACCAAGATACTCTGCAGATGGCTGCATCAGTTGATGGTACGACTCTGCCTTGCTTGCTAGTGCAAGTCGTGTTCTGTCAAGTACTGATTTTGCAAACAATGCCCAGTCATTATCTTTGTTCCTTGACATGGTTAGGGCTATATTCCACCCCTTCATAATTAACAAACAAGCTGTTAGACTGCTATTCATTGAATGCAGCAAAGACAAACCACGAAGATAATTTATTATCTTTTTTGGTGGCAGCAGGCGGCAGCAAGGGGGTCAAATATGGAGTGATTTACGACTCAAACTAAAGAATTGAAATTCAGGAATGGCTTCTGACTCCATGAGATAATGAAATGAAGGAAAAAACAACCATATTTTATCATCTAAATTTAATCATATATCAGACTATGGAGACCAGGCAAAAAATAAGTATATACTTTACTATGTACACCCATCCTAGTTAGCCCAGATCAGACCATGCAGGTCATAACTCATAAAGAACAGAAGCACATAAACTTAAAAATGATCATCATGATTTAACCTTGAAGAGAAGATATTTGGTAACTATTTTATACAAAAAAAAAAAAAAAAAAAAAAAAAAAAAAAAGAGCCACTGTTAAACTGTGTTGTGGTATGGACCTGGAAGATATTGAATGGTTTTCGCCAGCTTGACCAGAGATTCAAGTTCAATCACAGAAAAGGATATAACCCGTTGCTATGACCATTAAGTGCTTAAAATATCCAGGTTTAAGATGTTCTATGTTTTTGTCCTCTGTAATCACTTACAGAGTAGAATGGAAAAACGAATTCCAAATTAATTTAATTCGGACTTACCTTTAAGCAATAGATGAGGTCTTCATTATTGTCCATTGAAAGTGCGAGATTTTCGAGAACAAGAGATATGAAGTACATAATTTTCTGAAGAAACAGAAACAGAATGATGAAGAATATGCTAAACCAGTCACATCCAAAATACAAAGAGAATCTGATTTGAGCAAAAATTATTCAATGAACAACTACCATTACTTAAACTAATAATGGATTTATGCACGTGAAAAAATGGGCATACCTCTGGACGTGCATTATTCAATTCTTCATATCCCCTTTCTACAGCTGTTCTAACCGTAGAATCGAGGGCAATGTCCAAGAACAGAAGATCCTTAAGACGGTTATTTGGTTGAGGAAGCAGTGGTCTAAGCTCTTGACGAGCCTCTAGCAATCCCTACGTGCAAGAACTCTTTCTCAGAACCAAGAAAGCAAAGAAAATGGAGTGGTTCGAGGGACAAATCATCAGAAGAGAGAAAGCAAACCAACCCAAAAGATTTGCATACCTCGAGAAGGGCTTCAACATTTTTATCTTCAACATGTTTTGATACAAACTGAAGTAGTTCCTGTTTGGATTAGAACAGAACATCACAGAAAATTTTAGAATGTCTTTTAAATACGAGGGATGTGAAAAAGGATCATCTACAGTGCAGAAACATATGAACTACCGGAAATCCTGATGGAAGTCCTGATACTGGATTTATCTGCACGCCGACCATGAAGCCTTGTCCCTGAATTAATATGAACTTTAGATAAAATTTTAAATAAACAAGTTAAACAACAGAAAGGCACACAAAAATTATGATGACATTACCTCAGCTTTGTAGCCCATGCAATTTGCAATAGCCGATTCAAGATCTGCACCTGAATGAACTGCCTGCGCATATTATGTTTTGATTGAAATTTTCAACACAACGAGGAACATAACTAAAAAGCAAAGAAATATGTGAAAAAATTAGTCCACCAAACAGTCCATCAGGTCCCGCCCTCCCCTTTAGGCAATATGGGAAATCATCGAGTGCAGACATTCAGTTTTTGGTAAAAAAAAAGTAACATCAAGTAGAGCAGCACTGCTAATTAGATTATTTGATTCAGTTAGGGCCTCTACTAATTCAGTGATAGTTCAGATACACAGGAAGTTGAAAAATTAGTAGTAGTACACTGAAAAAATTTGTACTGCTATTCAACCAGGCTTCTCATCCACCAGATTTAGACACGCAGATGCATACCGTTGTGAAGACAGTACAATTGGAAAATTTAATCATTCCCACAAAAAATGCCCTCATGGTCATAATGCAATTTCCACAGGAAAATACACATGCTAATGAGAACTAAATACAGATCTAAAACAATCTGGCACTAACCTTCAACGTTCTCATGTAATTTCCCAGATCACGCAGTAGTCCATCCTTTTGATCTCTCCTAAAATTTGGTTCAGAGTGGATGGCACGGTCATAGCTAAGAAGGCGCTCTTTTGTTATTCCATTATCCTTTAAGGTCTTCCAATAAACACCAGTGTCAAAGTCACACTTAATATAGTCCATCAATGCCTGCAGAAGAAAATGTAATATAAGTTGTACTTAGAAAAACCATATATAGAGTCCAATTAGATCAACAATCTGAATACCTGACATATTATAACATCATCGGGACTAGTATTATTATGCAGCTTTTGATGCCATTCTTCCATCATTCCACCCTTGCAGTTATTGTTTCTCTGCATGTTAAAAAAAAAAAATCAAGGAACCAAACTTGCAAAAAGAAAGACCCAAAAACAGAAATTCTCAGATATAGACCTGAATGACCAATATTTCATCCCTTATTCGTTGACCCACATCTCCTTCACCTCCACGACCAACAGTTGACAAAATCATTCTCAGAATTTCACGACATTGTGGATGACTTCTGTAAACATTCTGGAGCAAGTCTGTAAGCCTGTCTTGAGCTTTGCTTATCTCACTGCAACAACATTGGCATTTACAGACAAACCAAAATAAGAATTACATGTTAACAGCAACTTGATAATGATTAATATGCATTAAGAAACATGAAGTCTCTTCAAGAACTGTGAGAAGGCAAATAAATCTGCATATAAGCAGGAAAAATTTCTATAGATGCAAATTGCTAGTCCACCATTAGAAGGCCATGGATCGTAGGAAATGATCATTTAAATTTAGAGCAACAAAAATAATATAATCTAAATAAATGGACAAAGAAAATATATAGATTTTATACCGTGGTTTTACATTGTAATTTTTGTTCCATATCAATTGTCTTGTTGCCATGAATCTCATCCACACAAGAATTCCAGCAAGACCCAGTTCTCCAGATTTGGAGGCTTCTTCCATCAGGTCTGCAGCAATATTAAATCTGAAGAAAAGAATACAGTGCTTATACTTCAATATATAAGACCATCACATCAGTTTTTGACAACTTAGAATGGAATTAGGTCAAACGATCAACTAAAATGGGATTCTGCACATCATGAAACATCCATTTTCATCAGGCATCATTAACGAGCCAAAGTTCATCATCACCTTCCAATGGAAATAAGCTATTATAACACATATTTGAAGATTTTGACAGTAGTGATATGCAATTAATTTGTCAATTGAATACAAATTGTTATTGTAAAATGTGTTTTTCAGATGCAATGAAAGCATAGCCAACTTTTAGTGCAACACGTGGATCCCTCGTACTTTTTCTATAAGTTATATGATTTGTGAAATCCTATCTATGACAGGATACTAATATATCCTAGACAATAGGAAAAAAAAAAAAATATATATATATATATATATATAGTTAAAAATATTTTAAAGAATGCTATGTGCTTAATACCGTAAGGTTAAAAAGCCCAAATATTCAGTGAGTTGTGCTACATGAGATTATCATAAGAATACAACATTATGCATTTGTATGGTAGCACAAATACTTTCAAAATTTATGAAGAATAATAAGTGTGATGGCACAGACGTTGAAAACACAAAGATATTACTCACCTATGCATAAAGGACTTCTGTGCCTCACTTTCCATCTCTGCTATCTTATCCAACAAAGCTTTTGCCGTTCCTTTGCCATCCCCAGAAACCTTCTTTGTGCAAAAAATATACTAGAAGTCTAGTCAGTATGTTGGTGGAAATGATGTACTGTGATAAGGTATAGTAGTTGGAAATGGGGACATAAGATTCAGACCTAACCTTTTGAACCTGCTTGGATTGACTGCCAAACTCAACATAAAAGTCCGACCCTCTATCCTTTACCCAGTTCCCTCCAGACAAAAGAACAAATGTCATCCCTACAAAATTGTCTTCTTCAACTACTATTTCTAATGATTGGACCTGAAAGTTGAATGAAGTATAAGAGTATGCTCGTAGACCTTTTATACTCAAAATACGCTTTACAGTATTCAGGCATATAGATTAAGATTAATATCAAATTTCAATTTGGAGACCTTGTCAGTTGGATTATCAGAAGAACTTGTTGAAAAATTGGTTTCAGCAGCCTTATCTAAAGTAACTGAACCCGGGGGTAATGCACTGGATGGCGGTGCCTGTAATATGCCCATTCAATTCAATTAGTGGTAATAACTAAATAATAAATTTACATTTCTCGTGTGATCTGCAAGAGTTATAATCCATAATTAAACATTCATATTATACCGCCCATTCTCCAGGTCTTTTGGACAAAGCCCAGTGCAGAATAACTGGCTCTGGAAGATCTGTAGCTAAATATACTTTTGTCTTGTTAGAAGACTTTGCTACAAGTACCTTCAATGAGACAAGTCATCAAAACTATATGAATTACTCACATCCCAATATTTTTTTCTAGAAAAATTGATAGCATGTCTACACACCAGGAGCTCCTTGTCAGCAAGTTTATATTTCATTTTGTTCAGAATAGGACCATCAATTTGATCTTCCTTTGCTTTAGCAAAAAGTTCAGTTGTGGATAACTCTTGTGACATTGTGGAGATACTTTCCTCAATGGGCCTAGAAGAAAACTTATTTAGAAGCTGCATTATATCTCTTTTCTTGCGCTGGATTCTTTCAACACTGAAAGGTCTCTTTGTCTCCAATTGCTTAGCAACCTTAGTCTGTATCTCTCCTTTGGCAATCTTTTTCCGTATTTCATCAATAGACGTACCTTTCTCTACTTCAACTTGTAAATCTTTTCTGGCTTCTTCAAATTCTCTCTGTTAAAATAACATGTCAATCAAAAAATCACACATCAAAATGAAAAATGTCAATTAGCTGTCCGAATATACTCGATTCTCTATATAGGAGATTTGATTGTATACTGTATTCCTAATATAGAAGATTTAATTCTATACTCTATTCCTGATAAAGGAGAAGGTTTCATTACACTTTGCCTTATTTAGAGGTTCTAATTTGATTATTTAATGAGAAGCAAACCTCATTTGAGGTCATTCAAAACAATTGACATGGTATCAAAGCCCCTCATTTAACTACTTTTCAGCATACTTCGAAAATTTCTGGCCTCCTCACAATTTGGGACAGTTAGGAAATTCCATATCCGTCGAGGCTTTCTGTTGGAACTTGGAGGGCCATTTTTGGTGACTTTCGGTCTGTTGAAACCTCTCTAGATGCTCAATAGAAAGTTTTTATGAGTGGGTTACCAGCAATTCATTTTTTTTTTCACAGTCGGCAACTCCTATTGATCGCAATTATGGGTAGAAGCAGTCTGCTTCTTCAATATTTTTGAGCAGTCAACTTCTTCAATTTTGTGGACCAGTCAGTTTCTTTTTCAGATTTTGAGTTTTGTGTAACAATTTTGATTTGTAGTTGGATTCCCTTTTTTTCTTTTTTTTGGAACAGTCGATTTCTTCTTCAATTCGTTCTACGTGTCAAGTTATTTTAGTGAGCTGTCAGAATCTTGACTATATTTCAGCATAATTAAGTCAGGCGAACAGTCCATTAATCATTTAATGGGAAAAATTATGCCAGTCACGAATTTCAATTCAAAATGTTTCTAAAAGGGAAGGAACTATGGGATCATTTGGATAGTCTTCTCCTACTCCGAATTATCACACATGGGAAGGGAAAGACGCCAAGATTGCTTCTTGGCTACTAAGTTCTATTGAACCGCATATGGTTAACAATCTTCATTTACTACTGCCAAGGAGATGTTCGATTTCTTGACAAATTTATTATCAAGATAATTCTGTCCGAAAGTTTCAATTGGAGCTAGATATTAGCAACTATCGTCAAGGGAATCTATCCATTGACAATTTTATTTTGGATTTATCGATTTCTGGAGTGATTATTCTGGTTTGGTGTAGTCCAATATTTCTAAAAAACGAGATCATTTTTTATGAAACAATGGCCAGAGTGAAGCGTATACATTGGGTTAATCAATCACACACTGGTACCGTCCTAGAATATATGTTTGGGAGAACTCTTATGCGAAGAATAGAGCCTCACCTCCCATCTCGACATCAATCAAGAGACTATTAATATTGACATGGTCTATATAGCCTATGCCGCTCAAGGAAAAGGATGATCTAAATCCTCATCATAGTGTTACTATTGCAAGGAATTGGATATATTGCTAAGAATTGCAGCAAAAACTGATGCAAAAAGGAAAGTCATATTATTAAGGACTGTCGCGTGCAACCTTAAATTGATCGACTCCTGCTTTCCATAATTGTAGCCTCCGACTAGGGTGCTGTAGGTTTTTCCTCCACTCTTGCGTAGGTTCAACTACTGATTGTTTTAGCTCTCTGCTTTTGGTCTCCGAGGTAAGTCATATATTCTTACCTCTCTTTGGCTAATTGGCTCTACGACTTCCAATCACATGTCTAGAAATCTGGAAGCTATACATAATGTACATAAGTATAATGGTGAGGAGCATATTCAGAAGACTAATAGTAGTGTCTCCTATTATAGTGGTTGGTAATTTGAAGTCTTGATTCATTCACGTTTCTGCGTCTCCAAATTTATCTACAAATTTAATTTTTGTTGGACAATTGGTAGAAGATAATTGAGCTATTTATTTTGATCGTGTTGGTTGTCGAGTGTACAATCAAGCATCGGAAGAGGTGATAGTGATAATGCCTAAAGAGTGATGTCTTTTTTCTCATCAATCGTTTTTCGTTCCTCGTTCGATTTATGTAAGTTGTTCTATTGCTACTAATAGCTATCTTTGGCATAAGATATTGGGTTATCCCAATTCTATTATATTGTGAAACATTGTTCTTTAAGTAATAGGAATGAATTTTTTCGAATGTGTTTTAATTGTGCATCTTGTAAGCTTGACAAAAGCAAATCTTTACCTTTTCCCAATAGGGTAGTCACGCTTTCACGTGCTCTCTTTTTATGACGATTATAGTCGTTTCGCGTATGTATATTTTCTCCATTCTAAAGCTAATGCATTTTTCACCTTCCAAGCTTTGGTTGTCCAAGTGGAAAATCAATATTCTACGTGTATTAAGATCTTTTGCTCCGAGTGTAGGGAAGAATATGTCTTTCATTCTTTTCTACAAAAGAGTATTATCTTTCAAAGCTCTTATCCCCTACACTCTTCAATAGGACAGATTGCAGAGCATAAGAATCGAAGTCTTTTGGATGTGGTTCATACTATGATACTTGAATCCTATGAACTTCCTAGACTTTAGGTAGAAGCATTATCTACAACTGTGTATTTGATTAATTATATAACTTCCCTTGCTATAAATCTTGATTCTCCATATTCTCATTATTTGGTGTTCCTCTTTACTATAATTCTATGAATGTCTTTGACTACATTTACTTTTGTTCACTTACCTTCCCTTGAACTTACAAAAACTTGCTTTTCAAGTGGTTAAGTGTCATTTCCTTGGTTATAGTAGTTTTTATTAAGAGTGCGTGTTATGATGCAGATAATAAAAAACTTCATCTCTAAATGTGATTTTCTTTGAATGAAAGAAGACCTTATTCATATTCAACGCTAGACGACCCAGCCTCAAAAATTCGCATCAGCGAGTGGTGAGACATTGACCAAGCCAATCTTGACAAGGAATTAAAAAATTTTTTTTTTTTGTGTGAAAAAATAAGTAATAAAAAGTTGGAATAATCTGAATCGACTTCAATATTTCTTTCCGTCTCACCCTCTCATGTTTCTTTATCTACATTAATTTTCTTTTGATGATATGTTGGGTCATGTTACTTTCAACTAGGTCTTTTATATCAGAGACGTCTAATCTAATCTTGCATGAGCCTAATCTATCTACTCAGGTTTTGCGAACTCCTGATAGGTATGGGTTCTCTTATTCCGCGCTTTAGCTCCTCTTTATACTACTTCTGTGCCTAATCTTACTCTCAGACTTCTACTCAAGAGTGTTGGCAACTTCAGGATGAACTTCAAGCTCTTCAAAGTAATCATAATTGGAATATCATTCCTTGTCTTACCGGAGTAAAGCTTATTAGCGTAAATATGTTTACACCATCAAGTTATTTGATGATAGCTCTATTTTATGACTCCTACTTTAGACATGTTCTGTCATTTTACTCAGTTTTATCGCTTAAAGCAGTCTTTCTATGATTTGAAGCAGGCATTGTGAGCGTAGTTTGAGAAATTTCGTACCAAGTCATCTAGATTTCACTTTTACTCGGTATGATTCTTCTCTCTTGTTTCGCACAATTACTACTAGAATTGTTACTACTTGTGCATGTCGATGAAATTATGATTACATGGTGTGATAGTTGCTTGAAAAGCTTCCACTGCTACTCAAATCCTCATTTCAACGTAGTCCTAAAGGCACACTTCTACCCCAGCATAAGTACACCCAATAGCTTCTCTCCTTAAGATGGTCTTTAGGATAACGATTCGACCATCACTCCTATGGAAGTTAATTTAAAATTGAGTAAAGAGGGTAGTGATCCCTTATCTGATCCCTCGATCGCTGGTGGAAAGCTTAAATTATTTGACCATCACCAGACCTAATTTCTCTTTTGCCGTCCAACAAATCAGTTAGTTTATGCAAACTTCTTGCCAGACCCATTTGGCTACTGCCCATAGATTTTTTTCATTATCTCAAAGGTACCTCTGACTGCGGTTTGATCTTTCCTTCTGGAATTTTACATTTGATTGGGCTGACTGTAATGATACTCACCGTTCTATCTCCGATTAGTGTATGTTACTTGGCGGTGCACTTATTGTATAAAAAAGTAAGAAGCAAGCTCGTGTCTTTAAGTCTTTCACCGAGTCTTATTATTTAGGAGATTTGAATCTATACTCTATTTCTAATATATTGTATGTAATTATACCATTCCTAGTATAGTAGATTTATTTGTAATTTACCTTATTTAGAGGCAATAATTTGATTATTTAATGAGAAGCAAACCTCAATTCAGTCATTCAAACCAACTGACAGAAACGGTTCACGGCTCCCATCGACCTTTATGATACGATAAGAAATGTAATTTGCAGACTATGAACCCGATATCTACTATTCAATTATTTATTGACATGTGGTATGCAAAGTTTGAAGTATACCTGTTGCTGCTCTGGAGAATAGTTTGGCTTTCCTGCTTTCTCCCATCGTATATAAGCTTGTATTTGAAGCAGATCATCCGGTATATTGCTATTGCTCTTTGTTTCAGTAATATATATTTCCTTATCTTTACTTTTGTCATTTTTCTTCATTACCCTTGCTCGAATATCCTGTATTGAGGCTCCCCTAGCAATTTCCTCAAGTAGTTCAGTTCGAGCTGCCTCATACTCCTCCTATAGGAATTGTAAAATAATTTAACAAATTTACATCTTGACCAAAGGCACATTGTATATTATCTGACAGAAATATTTAATACTCCTGCATCCCAATTATTTAAGTTTAGATCATAATAATAATTAAAAAATATATATAAAAAACCAATAAAGTTTTATTTGACAATATTACTTTAAATCCTGTAGATCATATTACCAGGGACCAGAACATTTTCTTTAACTGGCTATCCATATATAGAAACTACCATAGCACCGAAATGAAATAAAATACGAGTTATTTATTGCCTTCAGTCTACTTCCTAATAGCTTCAAAAATTAAACTATGTATGGCAAATATGCTGTTATAAAGGTAAAACTAAAACTCTTAGAAACTATATATGTAGCTGGAACTCAAACTCAACCAAATCCAAACAACTCTATAAGGTCATCTGTTATTCAGGCAACATGTTTTCTACTGTTAAACTGAAATGATATAGCAATAATTACTTGCCTTCTCTTGCTCTGGGGTATAAATTTGTTTTCCCTTCCTCTCCCACCTCAAATATGCTTGAATTTGTACAAGATCCTCAGGGACTGAAACATTTTGGATTCTTGTCTCTCCCACGGGAATTTTAACGTGAAAATTTCCTCCATTATGCTTAAACCTGGAAAGATGATTTATTTGTTATTATTTATTTTTTTGGGGGTTCGGTGGTTAATATTTCAACTATGATACCAGAAAGTATTCAAATAAAATGTTTCCTTACCATTTATTCTGGGCTTCATCCAAAATAAGAAACTCTAGAGCTTCTACTGCAGGATCATCAATCTCTATTCTCAAGGATGCATTTGAGCCAGACTAGGAAAAAGATCATATAATTTTTTGAGTGGTTATCGAACAGATCAGTCAAAAAGAATTCTTCCAATTTCCACCATGCAGTAAAGAACTTACCTTTACAAATGGAGTCCTGAGAGCTCTATTCTTATACACCATAGTTCCAGCTGGATGACTATTGGGAAGTATCCATTTCCTGTGCAAAGAGAAAAAGAAACATGAAAATCACACATAGTAAAACTTTGAGAGTATAGTGAACTGTAGAAGCAGACATTGAGGTTTCTGCAGGAAACTGGACTTACTCTTTTCGATTTTTTATTGCTCCCCAGTGTAGAAGTAGGCTGTCACTACTACTTGTAACTAGGATTTCTACAACTGACAGAGAACTAGAAGTAGGAGGCCTAACATCAACCTGTTTAATTGCACTCAAAAATCCTTTGTAAATATTATGTCTCGAATCTAATGTTCTCTGGATCATCAATTATAAACACCCAAACAAATACCTGTAATTCAACATTTGCATCTAGGTTGAACTTTTCCGCAAGCTGCCATAGAACAATAATGATCAAATTCAAAAAAACTACAAGTTATCCATATATGTGGAATGCATGCATATGGAGGCAGAAAGAGTTGAGAGATTTTGTTTCTGCAATTGTTAGAAGTGCTCAGGGAATACCGGAATGGACTACAATCTAGCGATGAATATAACATAAATATAAATTATCAGAATAAGAAAAGAAGCCTTCTTTCTGAGGGAGAATCAACACAACAAAGAATGTGGACACTAGTGAGGAAAACAAATAATTCTTGATACAGCTAAAGCTAAGATCTTTGATCTCCTTTACTTACTGACCAAAATAACTAAATAAAATATGCAGATGAGCTGAGTAAATGTTCGAAAAAATATTGCTAAATTGTGAAACATATCAAAGACTTGTCTTTAGCTCGATATAATACCAGAATAGTTTGCCCCATTTAAACCCAAAATAAGATAATTGACCAGAAAAGTTTTCTTGCGGCCTCTGAAGATCATGTTTGATGACCCAAGTGAAATAAATAACTAAAAATTCATTCCAAATAAATGCTTCAAAAACCAAATATTTGGAGCAACTAGATACATATCTGATATCTACTACCATGAAAGCTACTAAACTATCCTTCTTATTCTTTTTCTCTTTTACAAAAGCTGCAATTATGCAGACTCCTTGTACTCATAGCACCTCAATTATTTCCATCACTTGTTTAAAGTGTGGGCACCTGGTACTCATTCGATTTAAATTGACAATTAACCACATTTCACATACTAAAAATTTCTTTCACCACCACTCAATAGATTACACCATTTCCAAAACACTCAGACTCGGTTTACTTTTCTTAAATTTGATTAGCTATAATTATAATATCTAAAAGCTCTTCAATTAAACCACTCTTTTTAAAGTGCACAAATGACATGGAAATAAACAAATATTTTTGGTAACTTTACCTCAGGGGAAGGATCAGTGGCTAAAACTGCCTGAGGAGATCTAGAAACAGACTGCTTCTTTCCCATCAGTAATTTCTTCTTCTGCATAGTCAATCTCGTACCATGAAACTCGGTTAATAAAGGCGATTTCCGTATTAGTGATTTTACTTGAGGTTGAAAAAAGGAATTTCCTCCAATGCAAGTCGAAGTATTGATCCTGTTCTGATGGTCCAACACAGTTGGAGAAAGAAAACCTTGATGTAGCAAGTTATTCCCTATTGAATTGCTCATATTATCCCAATCCTATAAAAGCACCGGACACAATCACAACTGCATAATTCAAAATTCAAAACGTAGAGTGTAAGTAAAATTCTAACACATGCATAAACGCCCGTATTATACACAATACATTCATGATTCATTTTTCCAATTAACGCCACCTAATAAACAGTCAAACTTCAAATGTTTCAGCAGACAATAAATGGGAATTACATCGACTAGAAATAATCCAAAAAATTCAAATCAAAGTGTAGAGAAAAATAAGAAAATGAACAATTACAAAACGCAGTTTGTGGAATTTCTACCTCAATTCAAGCTCAAAATTCAGAAGTCGATAAAAAAGAAATGCATATAAATTCTGTAATGTGCATATATTGAGTGAAAATAAGCTTGGAGACTGCGAACTTTGAGATTGGGAATAGAAATGGCTGTAAGTAATTAAATAAGTACTATCGCGAGGTGGCGCGATATGAGTGGATCATAGTTAAAGACTGTGTGGAAGTCAGAGTGTTGTCACGTGCGAAAGATGGGTGTGAGACGTGGTGTCCGTGAGTAGCGGCTACGTTATTTGTTTGTTACTTTGTTTGATATTTTAATTTGAGGTATGTTAATAGTACGATAAATACAATTGTCGAGTCGACAGCATTTCACAAGTTGATTGGACAAAACACAAAATTAAGACAGACCGTGAAATGTTACTGGCATGTTTGGGTCTGATTTTAATCTAAGTCAAAGTCAAACAATCAATATCAATCACATCTTTCATGGGTCCCACATCTTTTCAACCACACATTTCAAAAACTTCTATCAAAATCCACTTAAAATTTGATTTTAATCTACACCAAACACCCTCTTACTCAACACCTATGAACCAATATGTTAAATATATCTGTACAAGTAGCATTCTTGTTTTACTTTTTGTTTTAGCCTCTATATAGTAAAAATTAAAATTAAGATTTTATTTTAAGTAAAATTAACATTTAATTTTAATAATAGATATTCACAATTTTCAATCACATATTTCATCAATTTTTATCAAAATATACTGAAAACCTGATTTTAATTCTCATCAAAGAGAGCTAGATATTTATTTGAAAAAGTACCGTGACACTTTATGTATTTGATCTTCTTGGTTTTATTTTATGATATTTTTTGGGGGTTAGATATTTTCTTGCAACTTGCAAGTGTGAATTTTGGCACTTTAAGCTTTGTGGCTTAAAAAAAGACTTCGAAAGGAAATAGAATTTTGATTATTGTGGAATTTGTCCTCTACCGACGAATTTATTTTTTCAGAAGTTCAGATGAAAATTTATGTTTATTTCAATTTCTGTTCAATTTTGAACTCCCTTGATGAATTGTTCATTCAGTAAGCCTTCTCGACATTATGGCTTGAGGAGGAATGGGAATTCAACACTCTTTAGAACCATCTACGCGTTTTCAACTGTATAATTTCAAGAGACGGGTTAGCACGAACATGCTAAATATATGATTAATCTATATCAAACAAGTGTTATGCCTTGAAAATGAATCAAATCTCCTCACTCTTTAGCGCAAGATTTTGGGTCTCAAGTAGCTCGAATGGAAACATTATTTATTTAATTTCCAAAGACTGATACGGTTCAATTATTTGTTTAATTGCTCATTCAACCCCTTGTTTGATCCTTATTATCTTACAAGTTAAAACTTATTTTTTTTCAAACTTATTTTCAACCACACATTCTCAATAATAATAATATTTTGCACGTAAATTTAAATTTTTTTCTATTTTTTAACCACATATTTTTTAAAAATTTACTATTACAAAATACTTTATCAAAAAAAGATGGAGCTCAAGCACATGCTTAGTGACCACTCTAAATATTATTCCTTAAAAGAGGAATTGAAACTCGATGAAATTTTTGAGTCCCGTGTTTTATTATTTCACTAGTAAAAATGCATTTTGTAGTAAATATTATTTAATGAAAGAAACAATTACTTAATTACAATATAAATATTGAAATTGGATTATACAAAAAATTACTTGCCAATGAATGGACATACCAATTTTATACTTATAATTATCTTTAAATGAATTATAATCAAATTACTTTAACGATATCACCCATGTTAATAATGTACTTACAAAATTTGAATTGGAGTGAAAATATTCTTTTGCTTAAATTTAAGGGGAGACATAGAATAAGAAGGCACACCTTGTCATACACATACAAATATTGGGATTCTTTTTTTTTTTTTTCTATGTTTGGGAAGTACATAGATTCTGTAATTACGAAACATCAAATCTATGTTATTTTATTTTTGGAAAGTACTAAACTTTCAAATTATAGTATTTAACAATGTAGTTTATTGTTATTTCATTTTTTAGAACAAAGCTTTTTAACTTATAATATTTAATAATGTAGTTAAAAAACTAAATTATTAATAATATAAGTTCAAAAGTTTAAACTTCATTATTAAATACTAAATTAAAAAGTTTTGTATAAATTTAAGTAGCAAGATGAAAGTCACTTGTAAAGTAAAATGTAAAAAAAAATCACGTTGCTGCGTTAAAAAATGTATTTTTTTTATTTAATCCACAAAAATTTGATATTTCAAGAAATGGAGAAAATCTTCTATAATTTATGTTGAAAGTTTGAGTTTAATGTCTAGAATTGATTTCATTTTTTCTTGAGTTTAATTTCCATACCTCAAGGAGAATACACAATTAAAATATTTTAATGTATATTTTCATTTAAATGAAATCAGTTTTAAGATTATTGTCTATTTAAACAAAATAGATATTTATGTGAAATTTGACAAATCTTAAAGTCTTACAAATATTTTTTTTCTGCTTTGGTGAATTTGTAGACTTAGAGAATTGATTAAAAAAATTTATAAATATAGATTATGTAATCGTAATAAAAAAAATCCAATAAATTATTTATAATTTTGATCATAAATTCAAGCAAAGTATTATAGAAGAGGTAATTAATTTAATATGGTACAAGAGCAAATAAATATTCGAGTTATATTTTCGACGGCATCTATTTAATTATGTATCTATCAATGAAAATAAAAAGAGAATAAAGGAAAAGGGAAATTGGAAGGCACAAGGCTGTCATGTAAAGAAATAATAGAACATGACATATGAGAAGTAAAGGAACTCGGCGGCTGGAGAAAAGGGCCAAAAAAAAAAAAAGGTAGGAGAGAGGCGGCCAGAGAAAAGGACAAAATTAAAAATTAAAAATTAAAAAAATGAGGCAAATATTTTAAGGGCCATGATAAGTGTAATCCGAATTTGACACCCCAATATTTTAAGTGCCTTGCTAAGTTATTTGGATTTTATTAATTAGTCTATATTTTCATTTTTATTCGATGTGAAATTTTATTACTTAACATGTTCCCACAAAATTGTGGCTCGTTTGAGCAAACAAATCTTAAAATTGATGCGCTTTAATTTTTAATTGGATCGAATTACTCGTTAGAGTTTAATGGACTCTGATATCGTGTTCAAACTTGAGGTTTCATTTTAAAATATCAATTTTATTAAGAAGAATAGATTAAGATTAAATCCTTATAAATTGGTCTATATTTTCATCTTTATTAGATGTGAGATTTTACCTCTTAATATTTATTCTCCATTCTAAGTGATGGTCGAGAATTTACCGAATTATGTAAATTCGTATTATCTATTTTATTTAATTTTTCTTTTTAGCCTAGGATCAGTGTGAGTGACATCAATTTTTTCTCAAGAAAAAAATTAAAATGAATAACAGCTTGAGTTTTAACATAAATTAATTAAGTACGTGGCTTATTAAAATTGTATATAACTTAAGCCCCTGCTTGATTTTATTAAAATTCATATTTTTAAATAAATTTTGATAAAAGTTAATGAAATGTATTGTTGTAAAATTAATAAAAAAAAAAGTTGAGTATTCCATAAAATGTGTAATTAAAAATAAATTTGAACGAAAAAGAGTTTTTAAAAATGAGAATTAAATTTTTTACACACATATACCAACGTATATAAGTAAAATTCTCAAAGAGTTGGTCTACAAATTAGAAAGTCATCTGCACATCATGATATACAAAATTTATAGCTAGATACTTGCCCAGCATTT
This sequence comes from Fraxinus cuspidata, assembly GCA_903798385.1. Lineage (NCBI taxonomy): Eukaryota > Viridiplantae > Streptophyta > Magnoliopsida > Lamiales > Oleaceae > Fraxinus > Fraxinus cuspidata. Next base: position 27,722 of record CAIGRP010051323.1, read on the forward strand.
GAAGCAATGACTAACACTTTTACTATAAGAAGAGTAGATGCCAATTTGCATATTTAACAAACTTTTTCAATCTATATACTAGAATAAATTTTATGAAATATGATCTTTTTTTTTTTTTAGGAGAATTCTTGGTTAGATAGTTGAAAAATTTATTTATTTATATGCAAAATTATTTTTATTAAGAGAATGTATGGTTGAAAATGAATCTGACGAAAAATTGTTTTAAATTAAAATGATTTTATTCTTATTTGAGCATTATTTTATTCTATTAACTTAAGATCAGCAATATTGGATTCTTTGAACTTTGATAAGCATTATCATTGTCAATGATAACTTTTTCTTTTCCTTTGTGTTTACTTTATATATGTTGTCTCTTTGTACTTAATATTCATCTCTAATTTGAGCAGTAGACATGAAAAATTATGTTTTGACAATTTATACAAGGGCCTTCCTATCTAAGTATAATTGCATTAAATTTCTAAGAACTACAAAAAAATATAATCTATAGGCAATAACAATATGTTTGTCATTTTACACCTAGTCTGTATGCTAAATTTGAAACTATCAATTTTTTTTCTTCTCATTTTACCTTTTCTTTTTATTTTTTAAATTTAGATAAGAAAATTATATTTATCTTAAAGAAAATTAAGCCTTTTTTTCCCCTCTTTTTAGCACATGCTAGTTACATCTTAATAATATTTGCATCAAAATTTACTTTTAAAGTTTTGAAAAGAAAAGAAAAAAAAAAAAAAAGAATCCAAGGTTTGAACCTTATTCATTGTGAACTTTGTTGTTATTTTTTTGTATAATGATATAAGTATTTTACTTACCACACATGTTATAAATATTACAAATGTAAAATATGAAAACTGAAGAAAATAAGAAAAATGTTTTATTTTATAGTATGTGCATGTCCATTTTTTCCAGGTTCTCATTTTAGCTTAATGTTTATATTGAGCATAAATTGTTGATTATTGGCAAGAACCTATCGAATATATCATTTGGACTCATGATACATTAAAAATTGCATGTACCTTATTATTGTACAATGACGTGCTATTAGAGTATCATCATAGGTTGGATCTGACACAAAATCCACTAGCAATAGCACTCCAAATTTTTGCATATCTAAGGATTGAATATAGACTTTCATACGAAATTTTCAATAAGCATAATTTGTTTCATCTAGAAAGGGAAGCATATAACTCGAAAAAAGGGTCATACCTAGATCATCGGATCTTATAATAAAGTGAACCAGCTCTTATAAGAAAAGAATGTCTAAGACTTGGATAATTACTATTAATTTATTAATATTCAAAATTTTAAGTTTCGTCAATATTCAATGGAATTGATTTTAATTGCCTAACAAACGATTGAACTACTGATTAACTGATTCAATTTAACTTTAATTAATTCTACATTTCACGTATACTCTAATAGTTCACTGGTAAATTCTAACTAGTTTGCGACCTCCATAATTTATTTTTTTCATAATACAATAGTAATAGATGTAGTAAAAAGATTAACTCAAACACAAAACATGAGACATAACTGTTGAGAATTATAAACCATAATTTTATTACATTAAGAGAAATTGATTTAGAAAGAAAATAAACAATCAAGAACGTGCAAAATTTATATAGATTCACCTCAATGTGAGATTAAATCCTCGTCGCTGCAATAATTCACTATAATAAAAAAATGTTTACAAGAGAAAATATCAATCATATGTCATCTAACTTCTCTTTCGCTCTATTTGATGATAATACATAAAACCCAATGATTGCTCCCAATTAATAAGATAAATTAGGACAAAATTGAATTTTACAAGGACTCGTATTCCTTCATAAAATTTTACAAGAATACAAATTTCTAAACAGTCCTTAACTAAATTTCTAATCCGGGGGGCTCGTCCCCCTTAACCCCTCGAGAGGGGGGCCGCTTGACCCCTTTCCAACCACCATGGCAACCCCATCGTAGAGGTCAATCCACGACCAGTTTCACGAAGTAGTAATAATTAGGTTCAACAATTTAATAATCACTCACTTGAAAACTAATTCATCATCAATAACTTCCCATTCCTCAAAATAGAAGTCCAACAGAAGTTGCACCCAACTTTAGTTTTTCGATCGGAACAATCTTTGTCAACATGTCAGCTGGATTCTGACTTCCCTGAATCTTATCAAGTGTTAAGATTCCATCCTCCAAAGTTGATCTGATAAAAATTGATAACGAACTTGTATATGCTTTCTCCTTGCATGATAACATGATTGTTTTTCTAAATGAATAGCGCTTTAACTATTACAATGCAACTTACTATTCACATACTTGTGACCTAATTCTTTCAAAAAAGACTACAACCATATCATCTATTTGCTAACTTCAATTACAACAACACACTCAACCTCAATAACAGAAAGAACAACTATATATCTTTTGCAACTTAGATACCCAACTAAGTGATGTATCACCCAAAGAGTGTGTGTGTGTGTGTGTCTATATCCAATAGTACTCTTCCTGCCATCAATATCTCTTGCCATGTTAGCGTCTACATAGCCTTGTGATCCCAAACCCAATTTTCTGAAATATAAAGCTGAACTTGAAGTACCTCTCAAGTATCTAAGAATCCACTTTACTGCCTCACAATTCTGTTTGTCTGGATTGCTCATATATCTACTCACAATTCTCACTATACGTGCTATGTCCGATCTTGTACACACCATGTCGTACATAAGACTGTCAATAGCAGAAGCATAAAGCACCTTGACCATGTAGGCATGCTCATGCTCTGTGAAAGGTGACTGCTCATTTGATAGCTTGAAGTGACTAGCCAAATGAGAACTAACTAGTTTTGCATCATCAATGATGAACCTCCTTGGCACCTTATTTACAAGGACTAGTATTCCTTCGTAGAATTTTACAATAATACAATTTCCTAAATAGATCTTAACTATAATTTTCGTCCGGGGGGCTCCGTCCTCTTAACCCCCCTGGAGGGGGCTACTTGTCTCCCTTACAACTCCCACGGAGACCTCACCGCAATTAACCAATTCTGTGAAGTGACAATAATTAGGGTTCGATGATAATTAGGTTCTACAATTTAACAATAACGTGGTAAATTAATAAAGAAAACATTCACGGCCTCATGTAACAGATAAATAATTCATTATAGTAATAAGTATTACAACATATATAGTAGGAGAAGCTGAACGTTTCTTTGCTGGTCTTCTCTACATGTTTCCTACACAAAATGAATTGAAAAAACTTCTTCACAACAAGAGAACAAAATTATTGGTGCTTGATAAAACTCACATGTAAAACTTGTATCTCGATGTGAAAATAAGAATGAGATTTTTATTTCAATTTGTGAAGCAATTTGAGGTCAATCGTCGAAGTGACGAAGATCAAGATTGTGTGCTCGATTTCATTTTTGAACAAACTAAAACCAGGAAAGTAATTATTCACTTTTGACTTTTTCTTTCGGTTTTATAAATTAGGGCTCTTTAATATTATTAAATAATAATTGTAATAGTATTGCAAATGAACCTATTAGATCGTAGCCACGCATTAATAAAATATGAATCATTCATTTATTGCATCTTAGCCTTTTTAATATCATTTTTATCAAATTTTCAAAATATATTTCTGTATATTTAATTATTTGTAAAAATACATTTATTTTGGTTCGTATTTGAAAAAAATATAAATTTCTAAGGAATAAATTATATTTCCCAACTTTTTTTAAAAAAATATTGTCGAAAGAGCTAATAATAATACTTATGTTAAAAGATAAAACCCACACTGAACAGATACACAACATTAAATTAGGATTGGGGTAATTAGATATTGAATTTTGCTAAATGTACATTCTTGTGTATATCTAGCATTACATTCCCTATGTAGAGGGTGGCAGTGCATTGATGTAATTTCAAGATTCAAAATTAATGGAGTAGATGATATTACATGATAGAATGTAAAGAATGATGACTAATGTAATGTACATTGTTGCATAATTGTTAGATATTTACCCTTAGATTCAGGGACCTTTAAAAAGTAAGGTGAAATGTAATCTACAAAGTAAAAATGATGGTAAAAAATTAGTTACTTTTTAACTACAGCATGGATTTGGGGAACTATTGTTATGTTTCGCCACCTAGACTCCCACGTAGCTCAGTCGACCCATCAAAGTCCTACCGTCGATGCCATGTGGCATCTCACGTGGAGAAAGATCTACCAGAGTGCAGACAAATTCGACCCGCCAAAGCCCACTCTCACCGAAGCAATTTAGGAGGTTGATCACTTCCAAAGCCATGCTGCTAAAGACAAATCCGAGGTCCAAATGAAACTTCTTTGTTGAAAGGTTGAGGTTCAACGAAGTAGATCAAAACTCAATAAAGTTGTTGACGATCCACATTTGAAGAACTTGAATTTATGGAATCATTTTAGAATGATTGATTGGACTTTTGGAATGAGTAGGAAGATTAATCTTGTCAGCATAGTTTATAGGGTTGTTGCATAGGTTACAAGGTGATTGCCTCCTTTTTGAGGATATTTAATGCGGATGTTATGCTTTGGTAAATGAGATGAAGTCATGTATCCCCCCTTTCCAATGGTCTCTATCTCACATGCAACACTATAAATATTTCTCATTTGTATCATTTGAGGGTAATGCAAAAATATTAACTGCAAGCCATATATTCTCTTTCTTTTGGATTAATCTTTGGTTTCTAGTGTTTGAGGTGTGATTTTGATTTTGAGTTTGACTCTTAGTTGGTCGTTCGTTATCGTGTAATTTATTTTATATATTTTGCTGAGACCTGAATATTTTTGTCTCGTATTACAAAACTTCTTCCACATGCAAACCTTATTTTATTATCGATTGATAATCATTCTACGCGTGTTGAAATTAGTTTGAGAGAATGCGAGTGGACCTGATGTCTGTTGTTCACATCAATGGTGCGGGAAACGAGATTCGGTAACTTAGGATACCGCTATTTACATACACAATTATTATATATGTATCACACTATATCTATTCCTATTAAAATTTTAAAAATTACTTTTTTCATCCACGGGAAATTCCTATATTGTCCTTATTTAAATTCATTCCAATATCACTTACTCTTTCTATTCTTAGGTCGTCTTCTTTAATCTAATCCAACCCCCTTTTTTGTTCTCACTTTTATGTTACCTATCTTTCTTGAATAATTTATTCACCGTAAAAAGATTGGATAATATATATATATGTATATGTATAAATATATATATATATATATATATATATATATATATATATATATATATGTTCGCACACACACACACACACATATATACATATACATACATCTCCACGCCACCCCAAATTCCCAAACCCAATACGATCATGACAAAAAAGAATGAAATTTGTTACTAATATTACTTGAATTATAAAGACACATTTAACTCAAATACAAATTAATAATCCTTCACATACTAAATTCATCAAATCCACAATAAAACGTAATCCTTCCTTTTTACAAATTAATCTTCATATATTGCTATGTATGTATGTATGTATGTATGTATGTATGTATGTATTTCCTTTAATGGTATCACTTTCATTATTATTTTGATTCCAGTTGAAAAGATATTTTATGATTATTAAGGTTTTATGATTTTAGTGGAAGATAATATTTTATGATTATTAGAGTTTTAGTTAAACACAAATTCTTAAAAATATAAAAATGTTCAAAAGAATTTTATGAAATAAATATTAATGGATAATTTTAGAATGATATATTTTTATTTAATTATATATATATTTATTTAAATAAATTTACATAAGATTAAAAATATAACATAATTATCTTTTTAAAAGTGGACATATATCCCGTAACTTATTCTCTTTAAAAAGTCAGAACACTTTTTTTTATATACTCGCATGATATATATATATATATATATTTTTTACTTATTTGAATAGAATGCTTAGTTTATCTTACATTGCTATGTTATTAATATCGAACAGAATCCATTGATTCGACTAAAATAATTGAAAATCAGACAGAAAACCGATTAATTGTTGATTAAAACCCGTGAATATAGAAAAAAAATGCTAACTAAGTAAACGGGGCTCGAAAATCGGTTAACTGGATGCAGTTTCAACGTGTTTTTCAATTGATTTTGACAAAATAAAAACGGTAATACTAAAATAGAAGAATCTACCATTAATTGTTGAATAAAGCTAAATATACATTTTTAGTTGACAATAAGTTTGACATCCCTTCTAGGTGGAAGGAATTTGGCTTGTGACAGAATGAATGTGTTTAAAATGAATAGCGTAAATAGTTGTTACATGAAATAATGTCAAATTTAATATCATCTATAATGTATTTATAGCATGATTGTTATTTGTTTATCTTTCTTCTCTCATTTGCCTAAAGCTCACATGTAGCCGAAAATCCAAAAGAAAAAGCGGAGATGGTGCCAAAAATAGAAAAGAAGAAGTTGCAATATAGAGAGACAAATGTGATGGAGCAGCATCAACGTCTTCTCCATGAGGATTTGGTGGTGGATGATTAGATATGTAGGGTTCTAGCTACGGCTTATTCACTTTACATGTCCATTTAGTCGGGTGTATTTTAAATTTTACTCGAGGTTAAATCAAATAATTAAGTATTAACGAGCGATTCTTGAAATATTCTTTTACTCCGCCCCCGTTTGGAAGTCATTATTTTGAAAATAAGGACTTTTAAATAGTGATTTTTTGGAGAATGTGTGATTAAAAAAAGAGAAAATTTTTTAATTTACGTACAAAATATTTTATTGTATAAACATTTGATTGAAAATGAATGTGAGAATTAAAGAGTTTCATTTAAAGAAAGACAAACGGAGGCTTAATATAAATTTTTTAGTTGAATATATATCATCAAGTAAAATAGAAAAGAGTGTATACGAACATATGAATTACTTATTTAATTATTTTAGTTTCCTTTTTAACCACGACTTTTTAACCATTGACTCTTTTTCCTTTCTAGTTGATGTTTAAGCCGACATTTATAATATTGTTAAAATGTGACTCTTAAATTTTAGATAATATTGGTGAGTAGCTTCTTTTCTATCATGTTGTCCTAGAATTACATTAATATGTGATATTTTATTTAAAAGGTGACATCATGTTACTTTTTAATGAATTACCTTAATTCACTATCCACAATAAAAAATAAAATTAAGAGTTAAACATTAGTTTAAATCTGTTCTATAAGTACATTTTAAGCTTAACACAAAATATTCGGTTAAAAAATCCATATTACACTATTTACAACTTTTTAATTTAAAAGTGACACATCATTTGACTCTCTGATTCATAACAAATAACGAGCAAAAATAAAAAGAAATAGGTAAAAATTAAAAATCTTAGCCAAAAATACTCTATGGAACTAAGTTAAAAGACGTTCAATTAAAAAAATAAATTAAATTAACTCGTTATTATCACGGCAATACGAAATCTCATTGACTTCATATATTCATCACTATCCATATTACTGTATTACCAACCCATATTCTTATCCAGTATCCACATTATGTAGTAGCTGCATAATGACTATATAACTAAATCTTATTTTCAACACCTTAACTTTATTTATTTATTTATTTATTTTATTTTCATAAGGTAGCACCAAACTACTAAACTTCATCCGAAGTCCCTAAAAACATAAGAAAAATTACCAAAAGTTCTCGAAAAATATGGGATGTTGCAATCCAACTCCTTAAAGAAATTACGTCCTTGAAATTTATACTCTTAGACTTCATACTATCCTTTCTTTGTGCACTTTGGAAATGAAACATAACTGATGGTCTGAATTAATATATGCATGCATATAGGCCTACAAAAGTTTAGAGTTTCACAACAAAAATTGTTTGATCACCCAACAGAGAAAAATAACATGGTTCAACGTATCTCAATCAATTCCACCAAATGTTTTCAGTAGTGTCCCACAACCACGCATATCTCTTAATCGTGCATATATAAGTCAAGATCTTTTTCTAGCAGAGCATCTAGCTTATCCAAAGGCTTGTTTAATTTGACAAAAAAAAGGAATTGTATATAACTTGTGTATGAACAATAGTATTCAGTAAATATGATAGTGTATAACATGAACATCCAATCACGCATAGGCTTCGAATCCCCTTCATGATGTACCTCAAGAGTTCAAATATAAATTTGGCCAATAACAAGTGTGCTAATACCATGTACGTTGGGCCGTTGCAGGACCAACTCAGGATCCCGTAGTGTATCCTTCATCCCATCCCAATCACGAAACTCTACTGACAATTAAATCATGTATTAAGCCTGCCTACACATATATGGAGCTCGTCATGCCAGGTTCCAGCCCCAAGGCCACCTTTATGAGGCATCCCCACACCGCCCGTATACCTGATGATGTACGTCCAATACTGATGAAGTGCATAAGGAGTTAGATTTTATAATGAAGTGGAATCGCAAGACAAAATAATGATTTCATGA